>VDFB02032108.1:0-10469 GCA_007258455.2 Sequoia sempervirens
GCAACCATTTGTTTTGAAAAGACTCACCCAAGTGGAGGAAATGCTCATTGCCAGAGTCAGCCCAGTACTACAAGTAACCCACACTCTTGGAGGCCAATATAGATATAGTGGCCACATGATCAGCTTCCCACAAGATATCACCAACATTTCAAAAGTTCTTCCACGAAGAATACAAGAGTTGGATGTTCTCATAGTTCGAAGATTACATATAGAAGGTCATTATTATGATTGTTATGTCAGTAGAAGTCATATCAGAGATGCGTTGCAATACAAAGTCAAATATGATCCATACTATCATGATGTTGCAATAAGTTTTGAGCACTTAGAGAAATTTCCTAAAGCAAGCACAAACATAACGAATATGCTACACATCATTGAAACCAGTGAAGACATGGTGGTTCAAAATAATGAAATTGACTCTGATGGGGATGATATTGAACGCAGCACAATAAACACATCGTCATTTATGGCTAGACTTCCAAATAGATGCCGTGAGTTAGAAATTATTAAGAAAACATTAGACCTTGACGACAACACTAACAACATTATAGACTAGCCTGAAATAAACTCATCGCCAATAAATGAATACAATACTGAGGGGTTGCTTGATATGGCATTTCCAACACTCTTTCCAACTGGAGTTGCACTACAAATGCAACCACGAATTAGGGAAGTACACATGCATGAGTATGCACTCCACTTAATGAGATTTCATGACCATAGATTTGGAAGGCATCCAAGGTTCCGATATTTCATGCTTAATCTTATGATGCAACATCGTAGCCAGGGGCTTGCTGTAGTTTTCATTAAAAAAAATGCAGAAGAAAACATGCCAATGACTATTGAGGACCTCCGAGCACACTTGAAAAAATTACCTGACACACAATTAGCTCAAGAGCTCATGCACTTTGGTTCTTCAATGCGGGGTACAAGACCATATTGGAACAAGTGTCGTGCTGAACTAACAAATATGATCAACCAAATAGGGTCTCCCACTCTATTCTTCACATTAAGTGTAGCTGACACAAAGTGGCCAGACCTGCAATGTTTGATCTTAGATGGTGTACCGGTAGGAATGCAAACAAATAAACAGCATTTAGAAAATGTAGTCAACAACCCCCACACCACATCATTATACTTGCATCAACGATTCACAGTGTTTCGTGAAGAGGTTATTGAGAAACTCCTCAACGCAAAAGATTACTGGTATAGGTATGAGTGGCAACATCGTGGCACCGCACATGTACATGGATTCCTTTGGCTCCATAATGCACCAAACATGGATAAACTTGATTGGGATGATAGTGTAGCAGTTGAACAGGCTAGGAAATTCTTTGACAAGTATGTCAGTGCTTGGAATCCCCGTTCTGCATCAGCAAGAGACAACTTGATTTTCTGATCTTTCCAAGATGATCCTTGCTTACTAGACACAACAGATATATTTGCTACAGACCCCTCTCATGACTACGAAGAGATCATCAATCGTGTCCAGAGGCACACAAAATGTAGAGAGGGGACATGCTTGCGAAAGAAAGGGAAAAAACTAGAGTGTCGATACAAAGCTCCATGGAAAGAGAAAATTATATCTACCCTATCATGTGACAATTGTGGGACAAAACAATATGAACCTGCACGGAATGATGATAGGCTAAACATACAAAATCTAGAAATGATTTCAATATGGAGAGCCAACATAGATTGTCAGCCTGTCATTTCGCGGGCAGTTGTTTTGAAATACATTGCCAAATATGCATCAAAAGCAGAGAGAGCATCTGAGACTTGTACTGATATGCTAGCAAGAATATCTGCAACCCAAAAAATAGATGTCCCGGCCCTTGCAGCATACCGAAAATTAATGGTAGAAATCATGGTAGAGTGTGATATTGGAGCACAAGAAACATGCCATATGCTTCAAAAATTGCCGCTTATTGTTTGTAATCAGCGTTTTACATCTTTGAATGTTGGCCGCAAAATGTTCCATCGAATAACAAGAGGACCACATGAAATCCATCTACAACCTAGCTACCTTCATTTGTACATTAATCGACCTCTAGATTTGGAGACAACAACGCTACTTGAATCTGCACAATCTTTCACGTACTCTGCGAGTCGCAAGGGATGCAAGTGGAAAGAAAGAAAGGTCAAAGTGATTGTCAATGTGTTCCCAAAGTTCTACACCATCCCAAACGAGGACTCAGACTAGTTTGAAACATTTTGTTGGAGTGAGCTTCTATTGTACAAGCACTTCCGAAGCTTCGAAATCGACATAGGGATAACTAAGGATACAATACTTGCAAATTGGAAGCAAATGAATGCATCCAAATATGATGTATGGCATGTCCCCCGCACTGCCCCCTCAGACAAAAACACCGACGATGCAGAATCAGATAGCGAAATTGAGGTGGATCAAAGGGGCATAATTGAAATGAATGAATGGGAATTATTTTCGCAAATGAGCTCCTCAAACAATATCAACCTAAATGAGCTTGACCTGCTTGGCAGGCGTGAGTTTGATAGCAGCTATAGATGGGAACAACTTGCAGTGCCCCAGGAACTTCATGAAATTGCCACACAATTCATAAACATGAAAAAAGCATGTAGCCATGAAAGGCATGCTCCAAGTAAGTATGTTGTCCCAGACTATACATTATCTTCCAAACAAAAACTAGCACTCACACATATTATCAACCATAGCAAGCATCACTCAAATAAACCATTGCACATGATTATTCAAGGGACAGAAGGTATAGGGAAATCATACTTGATTGCTCGCATAAGAAAAGCACTTGATAGTTACAATCTACACTAGCAAAGCCAGCTACTCACATTGGCTCCTACAGGGGTTGCTGCATTTAATATACATGCATCGACTATACATTCAATGCTTCGAATTCCTGTCAAAGAAATGCACCCACTGCAAGGACAATCATTAATAACATTTCAAGAAGAGATGAAACACATAAGATATATGTTGATTGATGAGATGAGCTTCATAGGACCAAAGTTGCTACTGAAGATAGATGCGAGACTACGTGAGGCCTTCTGCATCGACAACATCTTTATTTTGGTGGGGTGTCAATAATCCTGATTGGTGACCTTGCACAGCTCCCGCCTGTAATGTACAAGCCTATTTACACATCACACTCAAATGCAAAAACACTATGGGACCAGTTCACGACCGTTGTCACCTTAGACACGGTGTTTCGTCAACAAGGTGAGACTCCAGAACAAAGACAATTCCGTCAACTATTGCAAAACATACGCAATGCAAAAGCATTAGAAGAGGATTGGGAACTTTTAAAAACACACACAGACAAGCATCTCACCTCTAGCAAAAAAGAAATGTTCGACAATTCAATGCACTTGTTTGCTACCAATGATTTAGTTAGACTTCACAATAGAAGAATGTTAAAATTGTTAAACCATCCAATTGCAATAAGTGCTGCAACTACCACCAGGACTGAAGCAGATAATGCAACTATTGATGAACAACTTGAAAAGCATGTATTGCTTTGTAGAGGGCAACGCATCATGCTGACAACCAACATATGGACACAAGCAGGCCTTGTAAATGGAGCTCTAGGTGAAGTTGTTGAGATAGTTTATAGCCTTGGTTCCAGACCACCAGATGTTCCACTTTATGTTGTGGCAAGGATCGATAATTATAGTGGGCCAGCATGGAATGAAAAGGACCCCAAAAGTATACCGATAATACCTATATCATTGGGCAGTCGTAGGAAAATTCTGCTCACAATGGCATGGGCTATTACCATACACAAATCCCAAGGCCTAACGCTGGCCAGAGCAACTATCGACATTGGAAAAATAGAACGACAAGGACTAACATTTACAGCTATATTCAGAGTGAAATCATTGAACAACCTTCGTATTCAGCCAATGTTCTCCTTAGAGAGATACTCAAAAATGCATAACCACCCATACACAATTATGAGAAAAGAAGAGGAAGCCCGATTACAACAACTATCTCTAAAAAACCAAGGTACACAACTCTTTTCCCTTTCTCCCTCATGTCGCTCCTGCTTATTCTTATATCAGCAATTTCTCTTTTACAAATTGAACATGCCCTCAACATGTTCATGTCCTTTGGGTAACTTTCTTATTTTATTGGCAAATTTTTTTTTTTCCCATTAATAGTTTTATAATAAATTGAACATGGAGCAATCATTGTACATGTCAACAAATAATGTTCCCAGCTAACCATTCCATTCCTTTTGCTTTGCAGGCCTTGAATCCAAATGGCATATATCATAGCCCCTCACCCTCAAACACCAACAATTATACTGTATTTTGTTCAAAAAAAAAAGTTCTAATGCAAAATTGCTCACCAACATTTTGACTTTTCATAGCACACATTTTGTATATCATGAACTACCAACAAAAGTACTTTGTCCAGTTGAGCTATAATGTTCCACCATATATTGTGTTGTTCATACACTACCATAGTATACCCTCCTATCGGCGTAACCCTTGCACCTTGCTAAGATCTGGTAGCTAATGATAATTAATCTGATTAAAAATGTTGAAATTGCTTATATTTCAACCCCCAACCCAAGAATGGCACACATTTAACCCTGACAACCCATAAAAATCAATGGCATTTTTTATACATGCAAATGCTATGTAATGTCAAAAGTTCATTTGGAGCTTACTTGTATAACATTTTAATTAAGTCTCTGTGAATTCCTAATTTAAATCTGAATAAATAAATAAATAGTTAACATAACAGTTTCTATTAAACTATAACCAAACTGATAAAATAAAATCCAAATCGATTATCAACTAGAAACATGCAACTATTTTAAAACATGTTTTCAGCAATCAAGGATACAAAAGAATCCTAACAAAGCAATTCTCTGCATCTCAAGATATCCTCATTGAAATATGCTATTGTATGTTAATGTTGCATAAGCCTTATGTACAAAGAAAGTAACTTTTATGAATCAAAAAAAAGAATGGTTATAAAAATCATTGGAAAGGAAAACTACAAGAGTACATTCTATTCAGTTTTGTTCTTACACTGATTAATGTCTACATAAAGTTATAAATAATGATTTTTCTTTTTTAAAACCACAAAAGATGGATTAAAAATTGTTGAATAATATTAAATCCTAAATAATTAAGAATTGGGAAATCCATGAAATATGCTCTTAAGCACAAATATATGATTATTAAAACAGATTAATATAACGTTTCACGGTAACAAACTAAATGCATATAATGCATGTAAGAGGAAAGTGAGAGAGAAGCGTTTGTATTCCATTAAATGGTCCATGGAAAAAAGACATTAAAAGTTAACTTACAGCAATTGACTTACCCAAATATGTTTTGTTGTTGCTGGAAAGTTAGTGATAAGCCCATCTACTTTGGCATGCTCAATTTGTGATCATCGAAAAATTTTGGATACTACCATTAAAATGAAAAACAAATAAGAATAGAAAATGCACTTGAAAGTATACAAATGCTTGCATATTAATAATAGCAATGCCTTATCATTCATGGCTGAACACTTATTTCAAAGCAGAACCAGTTGCTAGAGAAACAATAATTTTGAACATCCACAACTTGGTCAGTACTGCTATAAGGAAACCCAAAGCATATACCTGTACATTCAACCAAATTGCAGTTTCTTGAAATCTAGAGAATTCTTCTGGTGAAAACAGTGCATGAGTTTCATCAAAGCCACGAGTGGGAGATTGGAATGGTTGAATCGTTGCATTAATAATCCTACTAAGCATAGAAAATTATTCTTTCTAAAATTCATCAACTTCATTTTCAAATCACAACTTCTTTCAAATAAAATTTAAAGAGCCTCTAATTGTTCAATATTAGCCAACCGACATGTTGCCCTGTCTGAACCCTCTTTACTGGCATCCACCAACATTTGGTGCCACAAACAATCTTCCAATAACATGCCATGAAAACAGCCACCATTCTATCTAATGTATTCTTCATCAGTTCATTATTTTAGACCAGTTTTCCAACAATGTTTATGCAACATTAAAATATATGGAAATTTGTCCTAGCATTCACAATCAGGAGAAAATGCATCATTGCAAAACTGTACCCTTCATTTTCCCTACTTAAATTGAATATTGCTTCATACAAAAATTCCAAATAATAATTACAAGGCATGCATGGTAGCATTCACTAACCCTTACGAATATGATGAATATTGCAAAGGCCTTCGACGATGTTGTTGAGTCCGATTTCTACCGCCATCTTATTCATCGTGACTGCTGGAAACAGGAGAGGCAGCTCCACAAAGAAGTAGCATCAGTTGCGGTATTCATGTCATATTTATTGAAGCCCCAAATTTTCTGAAAGTTTCATTTGTTGTGGAGAGCTCTGATACCGTTGTGAGAGTATGACCCATTCAACCCTACCAGTGGAACACAAACCCGTCAAAGGCACGGTTAAGAATAACAACAGATTACATTGAAATCAAAAGGAAATATAGATAACATTCAGATTTTAAGAAAAAACTAATTGATTGAATTTTTTGAAGGGCTCGACCCAGTGAGGCAGTCGTACCTCTCTGTGGAGGCAGCAGCCTCCTCAATCGAGGTCATCACACGTCCCCCTTGAGATCCTCTCAGCATCTGAAGCTGCGTACTAGAAAAGCCTGACTTCACTCTGCAAGGGACAAATAAATCCCCTGCATTTTCTATCCGCCTCTACTCACCTTGCAAAAAACATAGCACCACGATAGGTCGAATTAACAAAGAAGCAAACGTACCCAAGAGTCACCTTTCACCCTGGTGAACTTGCCCTAGCTTTTCAACCCACCCGCCACCTCCATAGTCGCCCTGTCCATGCTTGTCGCCTTCATCAATCGCCCCTGTTCATGCACATTAAACAAAAGTGAAAATAAGAATCGGGTTCTCACCCTAGATCTACTATGGAATTGACAATTGTGGCCTCGAAATGGTCCTAGAGTGACCAACCAGGTTGTTGCAAGATGCTTCCAGCTCTACCCTTGGGCTGGCTGTGCCTTTGTAAACTCCTCACAAGCCCCCGATAATGGTGAATGACCCGGGTTGTTGGGCGGAAACCCTACATTGATGTGTCCTTCTGAGAAAATCCCATATCAGGGTTGCAACTGAGCCCACATCTCAGTTATTTTCCTATGTTTTTTCTAGATGGGTGTTGTTGTCAAAAGAAGAAGATTTGAACCTAACAGGCAACACGTGCAACAAGCCACATGACTTGCATCCAACAACGCCACCTGCTCACAAAAGCCTCACAACAAGACATGTTCACATAACAAAAACATTAGAAACTGATCCAAAAAATTTCCTCCCTCCATTTATGATTCTCTTCGATCACAAATTTAAATGAAAAAACAAAAAACCACAGGCAAAAATATCCGAACCAATCAGAAATTCAAAGAAATCACCCAGAAATTCAGATTTAATAAAATAAATGACACGGACCATAGGATAAATGATTATATCATTGTCCGGCGCCAATTTTGAGAAGCCTTAATGCTTTAAACCAGCTCACCGAAAACATTAGTCTCTGCCTAAAAGGCAGGGACTAATAACTGCAGCCAGGGACAATCCAGATGCACCCTAGGATTTCTAGAGTCGATCTACAACACTGTTCAGTTATTCGCTCTTTCATGGCATGCTAACAATTAGAGAAAATACTAAAGAGTTTGAGTAAGCTATAGGATAATACAATTATAGTAGTGGTTTTATGGTGCGAGGGTTTTTAGTGGGTTTTATTGGAATTTTTTTAGAAATTCTTACAGGTATGTGGTCTCATGAATTTTATGTATGGGGTAAGTTTAAAATTTCAAACTTCAAAATTTTAGGAAAGTGGAGGTTTTATGATTTTTTTGAATGAATAGGAAATGTTAAAAAAAATATTTCTAAATTTATTGATTGAAAATTTAACTATTAAAAATGAATGATTCATGATAACAAATTCCCTTAAATTTGTTTAAGAAATTCTCAACCCCACCATAAAGACATTCCTTTAAAATCTAAAATCAGAGACTCTATTTTTCTTGATAAGATTTTAATTATCTTATAATGTTTCTTTATAATCTAATAAAAATCCTAAAGCCAAGTACACAACAAAATAAAATCATTCCATACAAATACTGACTTATGTCGGTTGCATAATCTTCCACATTCTATAAACATTTTTAAAAGTACATAAATTCATACATACAATTTCATCTCATATCTCTATGATACAATTAACAACTTCTGTGTGTGGCATAATCTTTCCAATTATATCAATCAAAATAATAAATAAATTCATAAATAAAGTTTCAAAAACATGTATCTATGATGCATTTTAGGTGAACTACATACACCCAAAATTTTATTTGTTTTGTGAAATGTTCACAAATATTTTCTTCAAATGTTGAAAACTAGGTACTAAAACATTAGTAAGAAATATGTCAATATTCAATCCAATCCAAACTAAAATGGGCTTCAACAATTTCTACTTCAAGCGTAGGAATAGATATGCTTTTGGCTTGCAACCACTGCTTCCCAATCTTCTCATCACATATGACGTGTTTCAAGGAGCTTAGTCCACAAATAGTTGTAGGAAGCCTCTTCAAGCGTGAACACTCTCTCATATCAACTTCAATCAATTTCTTTAGCAGTCCAATCTCCTTTGGAATTTCTGTCAAACCATCACATATTGAAATATCTAGATATTCCAGTGAACCAAGTTTTCCAATTGAAGCAGGAAGCTCCTTTAGGCCTGGTAATGATTATAGCCGCAACACTCTTAGATTGATCAAATTCCCAAGGTTATATGGTAAATTATGAATAAGATGGCAATTGGTAACGGACAATATTTTAGCAGATGGCATATGACAAATACTAGAAGGCAACTCCTCCAAATCACTACAATGGTCCAAATTAAACACTCTCAGGTTGTTACTATTAAAGGTGGATGTATTTTCAAACCCTTCACATAAACTTAACGATAGCTTCTCTACATTTTTTAGTTCTTCACTGTGGTTTTCAATAGGAATTGAAATCAACCTCTCCAAGTGAACAACCTTGAGCTGAGAGAGGGAGGATAAGGCATCTAGACCTTTCAATGTGGCCTTTTTTGAACCATAATTTGATACTATGAGAATTTTCAAGTCTTTCATGGATTTTATAAATGGGGGAAGAAAGTATTCACTTCCACTGAACAGTAATACTAAGACCTCCACCTTAGGAAATTTCATTTCATGCCACTGAGTTTCATCCATACGTCCTGCGTGAACATATCACAAATGAAATATAATTAGAACAGTCTATTTCACCACGTGAATGCTATTTTTGTGATTAGTTGTCATCATATTATAGAGGGAAATATTAGAAGGGAAAGCGTAAACTAATTTTATTTTATTTTAAATGCAAATAATTAGGTAGAGGTATGTTCTTAATAAAGACAAACACATCAAACAAGTTTAGAAAAATAGAAAAAAAAGTTATTTATGGGAGACTAAAATAAATGGAGCAATAAATCTCTGAAAATAAAAGAGATGTCATCAAATGGTGTGTCTATTGAGTGCATAAGTAGTCATTTATCAGGTAATTTTAAAAACATAAACAAATAATTGTATTAATCATTTATACATTTTAAGTAGATTTTATAGTAAAAATGTTTAATGTTGTAAATAGAAAGAAAAATATTTGAAGGATTCATGTAAATGACATGCAAAAATAACACAGTGATATTATGTGTGAGAAATTAATTTGAATAACTTACCTGTTTGAATAGAGACCATTTGTGCATCAAATGTTGTATTACTAAGAAATTTCCATTTCTCTTGAAAACCATGCTCACTCTTAGGTATAAGTAACCTCTTCCTATTAATGATATTATCTTGACATCCCAAATACAAGGTTAAATCTTGTATTACATCATGTTGAGAAAAGTAAAACTCTGAGGCATTTCCATATGAGAGACTCCCACTATTCCTATTCATCAAAAGCAACATGTGAGCTCAATCTTGAAAAAGTAATAATAAGAAATAAAACATATGTAGGGAAAGTGAACATTACCTTGGATCCTTGGTTAAGTTTAAGAGGTTTCTCCTTGAAAGTTTGAGTAAGATGGCAAAGGAATCTTGCCACTCTATCTTCCTAACATTAACCCAAATATCTAAGAGCACCTCAACACATATTTTTCTACCCTTGGGAAATAATCCCAAGTCTAGGAAACATTCCTTGACAATATCATCTAAGGAATCAATACTTGGCTCCAAACATTTGAATAACACCTCTTTGTGAAAATTTGATATAGTTTCTCTTTTGGAAATCTTGCTCTTTGCCCTCTCCCAAGCCACATGGGGTTGTCCATGTAGAGAGCTTCCGATCACCTTTAGAGAAAGTGGCAAACCACCACATGCTCTTTGCACCTATAGTTCATGCTATGGGATTGTAAAATTACACATGTAAATTAAAAGATACATTTTTAGATAATTA
>VDFB02032109.1:0-26188 GCA_007258455.2 Sequoia sempervirens
TTTACAACCATGTTTTCTAAAGGTATAGGGTCATGTAAGGTCCCTTTACAATATCCTCTCTCAATTTTTCATATATGTACAATCCATTTGGACGTGGTGACAAGTTTTTGTACATTACCAAAAGTGTAAAATGTATTGAAAAGAAAGTTGTAAGGTGGTGTAATTTTTGTTATATTCATCATGCAACCAAACCGATAGTTTGAACACATTCACATGGATAGGTTTATGATAGGAAAGGTTCTATTTCACACCCCAACATTCTAGATCATTCTAGGATACATTATACCAGTGATCTCTTAAGAGCCCTAAGTGCAAAAAGTGGCAAACTCTAACAAGCTCTTTCTCAAAAACCATGGCACTTACAACTAGTTTTTTTGAAGAGATAGGATCACGTAGGGTCCCTCTACAATAACCTCTTTTAGCTTTCCATATCTCCAATCCATTTTATTGTGGTGACAAGTTTTTGAACGTTGGAAAAAGCATCAAATGCATTGAAGAGCAAGTTGAAAAAAATAAGGTTGAGAAATCATGAGGATACAAGAAGGATGCACGGTAAATAGTCATCAAATGACAATTAGAATAGTCAAATCACAAAAAAAAACCCTATATAGAGTACAATGTATGTAACATAGAGACTGGACCAAACCTTGCAAAGATTATGAAGCCTCCTAAAACACCACAAAAGATCAATGTATAACCAGAATGAAAGGCAACTTGAAACCCCAACATGGAATTTGTAAAGTGATATTCATGATACTTAACTCCCATGAAACAATTGTTAGAAGGGAAGAGTATGATTGACACTAATTCAAGGTCATCTAGAAAGTGTTCAAAATGTTATTTCCATGATGCCAAAAATTGTACCCTTTGATAATTGGTGTGGATCAAATTGTTTGGGGGATAGAAAATTGTTGTAACAAGTAGAGATTGCTTGCAATTTTTCCTAAGATATCACACTGCAAGATAGAATATGACTATAAAAATTATATGTTACCTGTAGTTATTTTCAAATGTAAGGTTGTAGTCTAGATTAATTGCACTTCATGACCCCAAGAGGTGAGATCTTATACAAGAAACATCAAGAAAGGAAATATTCCTCAAAATTGTAAATTTATAGCTTCTCATGCATGATATTGTCAATCCAAAACATGAAATTACAAAAATGACTAATAGGAAAACAACACCTAGATTGGAAAGTTGAATTCCTTTATTTAGAACCAAGAAAGTAAAGGCTAGAAATTACCCTGTACTAGCTAAGAAAACTTCCACAATTGTGATGGTCCAAAAATTCCTCTACCATGTAACCAAAAATCCTTTTTTGATTGAAAAGAAGGTGTGGACTAAGCTAGAAGTGTTAAAAACAATAGATCTATGGTTGGAAACCACATTCAAATTTTTCCATGGCTCATATTTTGTAATCAACACTTATTCCAACTATTTATAGTTTGTGATTTCCAAATGATGCTACAAGGCAATCTACCCATTTTTTACTTCAATTACCTAATACCTAGAACAAATATTCATTTACTATGAATCCCACAAGTCTGACAACTTCATTTTTGGATATTTTTATTTCCTTGTTGGGTACTTCAAGTGGCTTATTATTTTATTTTTTAGGCACAAAACACACTCTTCAACTTGACCTCTACATATATTTAACCATAAATGTAACTATTTGTTGTGTGATATGTACCCTAACTTGTAATTTCGCCTCTAAGGTTCACAACTATATCTTAGTGCCTTACTATTGCTACCTAAGTCTCACTAGCTCTGTCATGGTTAGCCTCATATACTATTTGATTTCTTTTTAATCTTCTTCTAATTCATATCTTATGGTTTCTACCACACATGATGTAATAAATAAGATTTTAAAGAGATGAGGAATGGGCTTATTATCTTTGTAGGATCATCTAATCTTCATGCATTCTACTCATTGATGCATGAACTCCTTTTTTTGATAGGCTAGTGAAAGGTGTTGCTACATGTGTGAGTCCTTTAACAACTATTCTATCTTGGATACATAAATTAAAGAATCTCCTTGGTAAGGTCAGTGTAGCAAAAAAATCCAAAACTAGAAAAATTTAAGATCCTTCCAATTCACTTAAATGTCAAGGGAAACAATAGCATGGCCCAATCCTAGAACATTAATTTAATCAAATGCACCTTTAATAATTTTTAAAAAATAGATTCTATTGATATAAACTATAGATGATCAAACTTACAGTGCAATAGATTTGACACTTGGTCTACACCCTAAAGATTTTATGAAATCTCACCATGCTTCATTGAAGCATGCATCCCTAACTAGAGCCACTATTAGCACTTGCAAGAAAGAAAGAAAAATATAGTTAAGTGCTTTATCATAGTTTTTAATCATTTTTAGAACCATAGTTGGCTTCTACCTGGAGGTTCACTAAACATCTTATTTCAACAATAAGAGGAACTATAGTGTTGAAGGAAAAGGTTGGTGAATGACAAAAATCAATAAAAATTTGACCAAACATTTCACATCAACAATTTTAGTGGTTTTCAGAACACCTATTGGCTCTATCAAAGCTTCTTAGAACCTATCTTGTCACTAACAAGGGAGTAGTCAAATCCTTTATGTTCTTTGAAAAACTGACCCCTCCTCCTAGTGACCATATGTAAACATTTGTGTGTGTGCTAATTTGGAAAACTTAAGTTGCCTTTGGTATGCTCGGTCAGTTATGCGTTACCTTTTGATTACATCATGTTCTCCCTATGCATTGAGGTTTGGGGTCTCCCATCACTATTCACAATTGTGACACCACTACATGCTGACACATGTCATCACCTCATTTGATTGTACCCTTCCTTCATATTGTAGTTTTGTGTCTATTTCACTCTACCTAAAAAGTAATAGATTGATTGCATTTTTTTTATATATTGAGAAAATACAAGATAGAAAGAATAAAATGCAATTTTAAACTATAGAGAACCAAGTCAAAATGTCACCAACAATTTTTTTTTACAAGAGTAGTAACAATAACATAAACAAAAAAAGATAGCAACAACAATTATATAAACATCAAAAGCATCAACTATTTAATGAGTTACATTCTTGTTGAAGCAAACTAAATCAAAAACATTACAATGAACAACAAATTCGGTGGCCTTAGAGCCGCAACAAATCCAAGGAAAAATATAAAAATGAGATCTATCATCTCCTCATTTTGTCACATTTTATCTTTGCATCACATTTTTTCCTGACATATTTCATCTAAAGTTGCAATGAAGCACCCACTCTATTGAATGAAGTTACTTTACACGTGGTCATATGTCATTTGGTTGCATTTCCTTAGTTCAACATAAATGCATCAAGCTTAAGGATACTTTAAAATGCAATGAAGTGCTCTTATGTTGCATGTAAATGAGCTTGCTCTAGTCTATAGACACTCACCACTTGACATCTTCTAATTGTGTCGCTTGGTTGTAGTGCATCACACTTTCATTAAAGAAATTTCAAATGATTTTTGTGATGGGATGAGTGTGTATGATGATCGTTAATCATCAATGCCATTTTAATTGCTGGCACATTTAAAAATATCAAACAATGTCGATCAACACTCAGTGTAATGACAAGACCATTGTTGTAGGGATCTAAAAGGTCCAAAGTTCAAGCATCCACAATATAGAAATTTTTTTCAAACAATTATGTGATGAAATTCTCTATGTTTGCATTAAACACTATAGTGCTCAAAATTCAATGTTTCTAATGACTCCAACCACCGTTTCTCAAGCCTAGAGTTGTAATGCAATTTTAATATTTCGCCATGTATTACAAATTTATTTTCATGTTGCCAATGCCATTCATTGTTGCACATAGTGCTCTTTTATCACTTTAGAAGTGCCTTGCCATATTAAATTGCTAATTTAAGAGATCTTCTATAATCTACCTGCAGGTTTTTCATGTCAACATATGATCAACCTATCAAAAGAAATTCCTCACAAAATTGTGAATGTTATCATACATGAAATATCAAATTTCTATTTGCACTTATGTCTAGGGTTATATTTGGTAACTCAAATTTCATCTCAGTTATGTATGATTTATAAATATAATGTTTGTATTCATTTTGAAAGGTTATATTTGTGGGGAGAAAAGGGCTCCTATAAGAGGAGATTGGTTTAAGTGTAACAACTAAAGGTCGTTATCTGTTAGCCATTACATTGTAATGCTCTTGTAATATGATCTGAAACATATGTGAATATATAATACTATGTAACTATCTCCAACTCTGAGATGTAATACATTTTGAATTAAGTAATCAAGGATTATGGAGGTTCTTCAAGCACATTTGATGTTTTCAAACTATTATTCTATTTTTTTCCATTCAAGCTCCCGAAGGGTGTGAATGCTTGCATGAGAATAGTGAAAGTGTTGTTTTGTAGATGGATTCCTAAGTATGGTTGTGTAGCATCTTAAACTATCACCCTTGACAATTGCACACTTTTTTGCTCCCTTTTAAGTAATTGGACCTAATTGTAGATCTAATGTCCTAAATTATGCATTTCATGGACCATTTCGACATTTATTAAGAAAAAGCATGTACAAAACCAAAGAAAACATTTAATATTTTTCTCCTAACACTTTACACCCTAGAAAATAGGGCCAAGAAAAAAGCACACTAGGTGACTTGGTCCCCTTATTTTGCCTCCAAATTTTAAAATGTTGGAGTTAGAATTTTATTATTTGAAGGTAAAATGTCAAATGATAGCTGCCAAGACCTACTTTTTGCAAAATTAGATTAATTACATATAAATACATAGTATTGTCATAATTCCAATTAAAAATTAACCTCCAACACTTTTGAGAGCAATTTTTACACTTCAAGATCAAGTCAAGAGTAGTCAAGATCAAATTTATTTTAGCATTTCAATATCAAAGCATCATGTCAAGTTTTATGTTATTTTATTCACATTCATGCATAAATTTTGTTCGTGAGCAATAACACTTGTAGGTCTTCAAGAAAATTAAGCCAAATTGCAATCAAGCCTTGGTGAGATTCGTATGGCTTCAATCCTTCAAGGGAAATTAGGTTTAGGTGTTAAGTTGTAATCCATTTATCTGAGCATTCAATGAAGATTCTATAGCGAGAACTAAAAGCAAGAAGCCTCTGATCAGACACCTGAGGACCATGAAGATAGATTTAAAATTCAATTACTAGGACATAGTCTCTCTAGGTGACTTAGTCATCTAAAGTCAACTTGAAATTTGTATGACAGGTGCACATCAATTTTCCTAGTCTATTTTGAATATCAAATTTGTCTGTGACTTCTCTGATTTACCATTTCTGTATTAGCTAGTCATATAATTACATTCCACTCCAAAAACCCCACAATTCATATCCTAGGGTTGGTTGAATCACCTTTCAGGTTTCAAGTCAATGCCATATTCTAATTGGTCTCAATTCTAAATGATAAGCCCCATTTGGAAAAGTTCCTAATCCTAAAATGAAATATTAGGGTTTCACTTTTCTAGCCTTATTAGGCTACATAATCGAATCATAGTGATTTAATTGTCATAAGGTGATAAAAAATGAATAGATCACTAGGCTATGTTATAACATTATGATATAAAATTTATGATATATGTGACTTTATCCAAATGGTAGGCACTGATCAATTCCTTGCATCTCTCACTCCTTAGGTAGTTCCAAAACCTTTAAAATCATATTATTTTATTTTATTTTCATTTTTTTCTATCTCTACACATAATCTTAATGCCCCACTAGAGTTGCACGAATACCTTTCTAAACTCTCAAAAACTCTAGTCATAGAGGTGGTCTGAGAATATAATTTTCTAGGCGTTGTGATATAATATTTGCTTAAAAATCATACTCAATACCATATAGGGAAACCCACCTAGGTTTTGTATAGCTTGAAGTGCAAAGTGTAACCATCTTGAGGGTGGTTCTCTGTCACTTGGCCAAACACTTGAAGTGTTTAATAAAAGGACATGGAAAATATTTAGAATATTTTAGGACATCATTTGGAACCACCAACAAGATGCAAAGAATGCATGGCCTTTAAACTTGTCTACTACACATTCCATGGTATCTAACCCTAATTGTGAAGTTGTTGAAGTGGAAGAAGATGATGAGTTTGAAGATGTAGACGAAGGAAACTGAATATGATTCTTCTGTAGGTGTTTCAATTCATCAATTAAGTATTTGCATAACACAAATGCTTATCATGTCCTAAATTTTTTTAATATACACATTTTGGTCTATCCTTCTTAAATGAGCCCCCCTTAGAAGAGGAAGAAGAATCAAAGGTATCTTATGTTCATGTGAATCCTTTGCTTGGTAATTATTCTTGAAATCCTTATGTGTTTGTTTCTTTCCTTGTTCCATTTGAAGCCTTTTGGTCTTTGGTGCTTGGTGTTGCAATAAGAGTCTATGGTTTGGAAGACTGCAATGATCCCATTTATACAAACTTTACCTACTCCCTAGTGATTAATTTAGAAAAATCATCAAGTGAAGGCATGGTGAATCTAGTACCAAGTGCATATCTAGTGACATAGAAGGTGGAAACAATAATTGAATAGTCAAGACCAAGCTTGGTAAGGATAGATAGAATCAATTGAGAGTCTTGTTTGTAAATAGCACACTATATCAATTGTAATTTGAGAGACTTGAGTTTGGTGAAGTCCTAAATCATGTCAAAATATAAAGGATTCAAACTGATAAGTTCATGGTTCAACTAAAATCATCTCAAGGTATCCTTCTTCCCAAACAAGGACTCCAATTGAGTCCAAATCTGATTGGGTTTGGTGTAATATTCAACATGAAAGAGAAAATTAGGAGACATAGACATGCACAATGTCCCAAAAGCCTCATCACACCTGTTACACCATTTTCTCTTCCCTACAACTTGTATAGGTTCAATTTATGTACCCATGGTTACATAACCCTTGCTTCTTCAAATTATGTATCTCCATTTATTTTTTCCACCAATAATAGTTGTATGGTGTGAGTGGAGAGATATGGATTGGATCATGTTGGGATTAAGGTGTCTCAACCTTAGAGAGTCCCAAGATTATTTAATTAATTCAATTAGTCTCCTTACTTCATATGTTTTTAATTAAATCCTAATTGATACGTTTTTAAGTTGCTATCGTGTGGTCGATTTTAAGTGTATGAATAAATGTAGATTTAAAACAAATCAAAAACACCAATAAGACATTATATCAAAACATAAAATCAAATAAAAGGAATGCAAAATCAGTCTTTTGTCATTGATGTCGTCTTATCGTTCTCTATCTCTAGTGTTTTTGTTGATTCCAACTTGCTCTTAGATTGTATGCTAGGCTCAACAAATAGTCTTCCTAGAGAACATGATTAAAGATGAATGCATGCTATGCTAAGATATGATTAACATGCTATGAATGATATTGAAAGAAATTAGAATTACTAAATGATATAAATGCTAAAACTGATAATAATGCTAAAATGTTGATTACTTGTCTCTAATGCATGTATGTGTCTTATCTTGAAAAGAAGGTGGAAGATCAGTTGGAACAAGAAGATGAAGTATGGAAAATGTTCTCTGACAGTACTAGAAGCAAGAACGGAGTTGGTCGGGGTGCAATGCTTGTGTCCCCACAACGTGACAAGTATTATTCTACTTTCAAATTTTCTTTCTCTTCTACTAATAATACTGTTGAGTATGAAGGTTTAATTCAAGGCTTGGAATGGGCAAGGAAATGAAGGATTGGTTGCTTGCAAGTATATAGTGACAGTAATTTGATTGTAAATCAGGTAAGGGGTCTTCATGTTACGAAAAAAAATGTTTTAAAGTCCTACAAACATAGAGTGTGGGACATGATAGAAGAATTTGATGCTTTTAATCTAGTTTCTATTCCTAGGGATCAAAGTAAACATGCTGATAGATTAGATGCAATAGGGGCTCATTTTGATATCCCAAATGAGATTAGGAAGGAAAAAGTGCAGCAGTATGTCAAGATAGTCATTAGACCTTCTATTCCTGATAATAACGTTCACTGGAAAGTTTTTGAGAGTGATGAACATGTTTTGAGTTTTATGTTGCAAGAGGATGAATTTTCAGTAGTAAATCATGACAAGATCAAACATCAATATGATGATCATATCATCTAGTTGAGGACTAACAAGTTTCCCAAGGGTCTAGTCACCTTGTAATCCATCTTTAGCACCGATGATCAGCTAAAAAAGAATAGGACCAACATATAGATCAAAGAAGAACATTATGAAGAGCTTGAAATTTTCAAAGGTAAGCTCATTAAAGGTAGTAAAATCTAGTCACATGCAAATAGGAAAGCTTTTATTGCTCTTTGTCAATAATTCCAAAATGTATTTGCATGGGAATATTCTGATTTAAGGGGTTTTGACCCCCAAATTTCCCAACATACCATAGAATTAGACCCAAATGCAAAACCTATTAGGTAGAAATAGAGGCCTTTAAACCCCAAACTTGAGCCTCTTATGGTAAAAGAATTAGCCAAGATAGTTGAAGGAGGCATCATTTTTCCAATCAAACATACCTCATGGGTCTCTAACCTTGTCCCAATTAGAAAGAAAAATGGAGAGATTAGGCTCTGTGTAGATTTTAGAGACCTCAATAGAGCCTCATTAAAGGATCATTACCCACTTCCCTCAATGGAGTGGATTCTACAAGTAGTAGTTGGTTTAGAAAGATTATCATTACTTGATGGTTATTTAGGCTATAACCAAGTCTTAGTTAAAGAAGAAGACCAATATAAGACTGCTTTCACCATGAAATGGGGCACCATGGCTTATAAAAGGATGTCATTTGGCATGTCCAATGTTGGTGCCACTTTTTAGAGGGAAATGGACATGGAATTTTAAGGTCCAATTCATAAACTTGTGCTCATTTACCTTGATGATATAACAATACTTTCTAAGAATGTACATCAACATATTTCACATCTAAAGCAAGTATTTGAGAGGTGTAGGGAGTTTGGTATATCCCTCAACCCGGAAAAATGCATCTTTGTTGTCCATGAAGGCAAGCTTCTAGGAAATTTAGTGTCAAAACAAGGGATCAACATTGATCCAAAAAGAGTAAGTGTCATTTTGGATCTACCTTTACCCAACCATAAAAAGGGCTTGCAAAGTTTTCTTTGCAGAATTAACTTTGCTAGAAGGTTTATTCCTAATGTTGCTAATCTTATGAAACCACTAATTGTCATGTTGAAGAAAAATACAAGTTTTAGTTGGACCAAGGAGGCCAAGCATAGTTTCAAAGTTATAAAGGAGGCCTTATCAACAACTCTTACTTTGGTAAACCCAAAATTTTCAAAAGACTTCATTTTGTATGCCTTTGGTAGCATAGATATCATTTATGCAATGTTGGTACAATGGAATGATGTTGGCTTAGAACAACCTATTTCCTTTTTCATTAAACATTTAGAGGATTACAAATAGAGGTATACTTTTATATAAAAACATGTACTTGCTGCTATCAGAAGTCTGAAAAAGTTTAAACCTTTTATTTCTAACAACAAAATACATGTAATGATTACTCACCCTAGTGTGAAGGAATTCTTCTTAAGCAAAGACTTGAATGAAAAGAGGGTTGGGTGGATTACAAAGGTCATGGAATATGATGTTGAAATTAAGGTAACAAAGTGTGTAAGGGGTAAAGGGTTGTGTGAACAACTAACTATAGGGGCTAGAAGTGAAAAAAAGTAAGAAATAGAGGTTGTTCTAGTTGTTGTTGATAAACTTATAGTTGATGCACTAGTAAAAAATGCAGGTTGGGTGCAACATATGACTTATTTCTTGCAAAATGGTGAGCTTCCACTAGGTTTAGATAAATCTAAACAAAGATATTTTAGACTGCAATCCATTCCTTATCTTTTGGTTGGTGATATTCTTTTTAGAAAGGATCTTAATGGTGTACTTTTAAGGTGTATTGATCAACATCAAGTAGATAAAGTGCTTCATGAGTTCCATGATGGAACTATTGGGGGCCATTTTTGTTAGGGTTAGAAGAAAGATATCTAACAATTAAATGCAAATTTGATCAATAAAATAGAGAAATAAAACACACAAAAAATTATAGTAGAAACAAGACAACATAGAGAATTTAACATGGTTCACCCAATCTAGGCTACATCAACAAAACCACAACCATCCAATATTTTATTATCCAACGTAAAACATATTACAATCTTGCTAATAATGCCCTACTACAACCCCCATCCCAATAACTTATAAAAATCTTTTTAGAAGCTTCCATAATTAGGGTTCTACAAAGTCCATTTTTTTTCTTTTTCAATGACGATGTGAAAAATGGAAAAAAAAAATTATTCGGGGCTACCACCCTCGAACCCCTACCTGTGGTCCAGCCTAGCCCTAAACCCTGGCGAGGATACATGAAGAGTGTATAGTATAGCATGATTAGTCGCCACATACCAACAATTTTTCCCCTAGAACAAGTGCATGGAAAATAATGAGAGCTGGCTATTATTGTCCAAGCTTGTTTAAAGATGCCCTTGCTTGGGCCAAAAAATGCATAAAATGTGTCATTTTTGTAAGAAAAGAGAGGCTGCTAGCTTTACCATTGCAGCCCATTCAAGCGGAACAACCCTTCATGAGATGGGGTATTGATTTCATAGGTTCCATTAACCCACCTTCAAGTGTAGGTCACTGGTGGGTACTTACTACAACCAATTACTTTACAAGATGGATTGAAGCAGTGGCCTTGAAAGAAGCCAATGAAAGTGTTGTTTTAATTTTTTATGATGATTTGGTAACCAAATTTGGGGTGCCTAAATCAATCATTTCATATAATGATTTAGCATTTGTTGGATTAAGAGTAAGTGATTGGGTTGTCAAGAATGGTATTCATTTGAATACATAATAAAACTATTACCCTCAAGGTAATGGTTTGGTAGAATCAACTAACAAGAATATAACTAGAGAACCTGACACCACAAGTTGAAATCTACCTTGTGGGTAGATAGAATAACTCCAAAAAATATCCATTGGAAATTCCCCTTATATGCTGGTGTACAGTAAAGAGGCAAGGCTTACTTCATCTATTGAGCTTCTTGCTCTTGATATAATGAAATAGCTTGAAATGTTTGAGGAACATTTAGTGGTTGTCAAATATGCACAACTCATGGAGTTGGATGAAACAAGAGATAGAGCCATGAAAATAATGGAGCTGCATCAACTCCAAACAAAGAATTTTTTTGACCAAAGAGTAACACCCAAGGTGTTTAGAGAAGGAGATGTTGTACTTAAGTGGGATGAGTTAAAGAGCAGGCTAGGAAAGTGCACTAAGTTTGATAGTATGTGGAGTGGCATGTTTGTCATTACTGAGTGCAAGGAGCAGAATGCTTTAAAATTCTCAACAATTGATGGAGAAGCTATGCCTATCATAGTCAATGGGATACACCTCAAACTCTATTTTTTGGTATGATCTAACTTGTATAGATTAGATTAGGTTTTATTTACTCTAAGTGTTGTTGCACATTAGTTTACATGCAATTTTTTATTTTTCCCTAAGTGTTGTTTTTGCATAGTTAGGTAGTCTTTTTTGATGTTTTGGTGTGTTTTGAATAAGTTTCCAAGGTGCAATGTGTTGGTCTATTGAGTTATAGAAACATACAAGGATGTTTGTAAGTTGTGTCAACTTTTAGGTGAGTACCTAATGGATAAGCTTCAGGCAACTGGTCATGATGTTTAGTAGGCAAACATATAGCAGATGCCACCAAAATTGTTACCTGATTTTTCTTCTAGCTAAATCAGGTAGACTTATGATTGTGTTTGCATTTAAACATTAAAAGATACATATCACTTTCTGCTAAATTTCATCCATGTGCATAAAAGAGATTGTCAAAAGATTGTATTATTACAATTGTGCAATTGTATACAATAAGAAAGAGAGCCAACATTTATTGCAAATGTAATCTTTATTGATGATCATAAGTGTATAATGTTCGTCACAAGCTGAGGGACTAACTATTCTAATGCTTATGAAGAAAAGACTATACACTTATAGATAATAAAAAAATGCACATAAAATGAAGAGGGGCCCATCATTGCCTAGAATGACAAATCATGTTTCCCTTGTCTTACATTGCCTTCAGTCTTCCCCACTTGTCTTGCTTTTTTTTGACGCTCTCCTTGCTAATCCTAGGTCCTTGCATCTGTAAAAAAGAGTGTTTTTAGAGCAACGAAAGGTCACTAATCAAAATATGTGCAAAACATATATAAACATATAATCTAATGTCCATAAGCATTAAAATATACAACATACAATGTAGGTGTCCACGAAAAAAAAAGAGTAATAAAAAAAACCTATCATATGTTTTGTTTATCTAACTTGTTTGTTCCTTGTGAAGATATAAGAAAAATATTTGTTACTGTTATGTTTCAACTGATTATAGCATGTGGAGTAAAATGTGGCTCCCACGAGGGTTGAGCCCAACATGCTGCCCTCTTGTGTTTTAGGAGGGATAGGAAATTGAAAAACTTGATCAAATCAATGATAAGCATATTCTTGATGCATTAAATCAATATGGAATCACACCAGTTGATCAAATTTCATTATTAGATTCAAAAGATGCAACAAACAATGTGAACTATCAAGACAATTACTCTTCATCTTTTCACAATGAATCAAACAATAGGCTGCCATAATGCCAAAAAGGGACAATACTCTACTGAATATGTCTTTCAATCTTCTCAAGTGGTTCCAAAGTCCATTTTAATAATGATATGTGTTGGATTTCATTTCCATCAATTTCAAAGAACAATCTTTGAAGGAAATAAGACAAGGACAACAATCATTCAAAGATAAAATAGTTTGCATCTTCTTAAATAGATGATTTTTGTGATAATATGAACACTAAAGCACAAATTCATAAAGTTCAATTATAGATGCATCAAGCTCAATTATGCATCCATAAATAAATAATGGAGGAGCTATCAAGTCCTATTTGGAACCATCATGATCATATGGAGTAGCAAGTAAGAACAAGGACATTCATGCATTGTTGCATTAAAAGACAGTCCAATGATCATCCAAGGAAGAGGGGTGCAAAGGTAAATTCATCTCACTTTAATCCTATTGAACAAGCACACATCACTTAGGATTGTGAGCCTTTAGGCCACCACTATAAATGACATATGTTTTCCCAATAGGATTAAAATAAGATAAATGATAGTGAATTCAAATAATGGTATTCATTAAGCAATCATGATTCAATAGATGAAACTCATTTTTTAAGCCAAGGTCATGATGCCAAGTGAGTATGACAGTGACTTTTAAGAGTTGGCAAAGGGCATTCCTAGGTGAATAAAGATGATAACATGGCATTAGAGAGGTAAGCATCCTCAAAACTGAGTCGTGATCTCATGACAAGCACAATCCATAATGAATGCATGCTACAAGACAGCAAGGGAGGCCTTTCTGGTTTCAATGAAGAACTATCAAGCACTGTTCAAGCATAGTCAGTAAGCAATGAACCTACACAGGGAAATCATTACATTCATTGAAGGAACAAGTGAATCATGTTTTCACTTTAGTAGTGAATGATAAACTATGAAGAATTCATACAATGAAGAGAATAGTGGGCAGTAGTCTTGCAAGTGGACAGTCAAAGCATACAATAAGAAGATAATATAGTCATGTGAAGTGACATGGAAAATCAATAGAGATGACAATCCTATAGGAAGCAATACACAAGACACAATTTAGAAGATCATAAATGGTGAATTTAAAATGTTAGTGGTAGAGTCTTTTCATTTTAGCGTACAGTCTCAAGTAGATAGTCATTTAGCCATTAGCCATGTGTGGTGAAAGAGGGCAACATGATCATTGCAAAGGGTAGAGTGCAAGGCTCTGTGAAGGTATATCACAAAGGGAAAAGCTATGTATTGTTCACATTGGACAATCAAGAATAGGATTCAATGAGGAATACAAATTGATAGTCAGTTGATATCACTTACAACAAGAATCAATGGAAAACCATCTATGAAGGAGGTATTTCAATCATGGTAAAATGATTAGCCATAACATAAAGAGTTACCATGAATATTGAGGAATATGAGAATTTTTCATTGAAAGGACAGTATAGTTATTTCCAATAGAGCATCCCCAAGCATCATAACAACTACAAGACATGAGAAATGAAGATGATAATCAAAATAACTACCATATGCATCAGGAGACCATGCATGAAAAGGAATCAACAGTGAGCAGTCATCTTCATTTAAATACAATCATACAAAAGAGAATTTCAAATGAAAAGGTATGCTACAGTGATCTAATACATATGTCTTCAAAGTGACCAATGCAAAGATGGTCTCAAATCTGCAATATGATAGTATGAGCAAGATAAAAAGAAATTGTTGAGTCTAAATGCTCAATCAAAAGTTTGTATGTTCATGTTTCCAGGATAACATCTATGACAAAATATTATCATAGTGAGTTGCAAAGGGTAATTTCCAAAAGATAATGAAATAGTTTGAAGAGATTTAAAACTCAAGTGCATAAGTCGCGATGTTATTCCTAAAAACAATGAACAATGATAATCTTGGATGATGACAGTACACAGTGATAATGGGACGGTCTTTGTAGTGTGAGAACAATAAATCCTTTTCAAGGTCAACTAAAACAATGACCATAAAGCATGATAGATCTTACATGAAGGAATACTCTGGGAAAGATGTTGAGAAGACTTGACAATTAACGATAGTCAAGTATTAGGCCAATATCAAGGACAGTATTTTTACAAAAGAAGTGGCAGTCATCATCAAGGGCAGTGCCATGATGACTGATAGGAAAATGTAGCACAATCAGCAATCATGTATGTGACAGTAAGCAGCAAGAGTTTCTTCACATAGAATTTCAGTGGTGATTGCATGCAAAGATAGGATTTTATTGTGCAATGCCAACCTAGTTCTTGTATAGTGATACTTTTAGCATTTTGAAGATCTAGAAAAAGATACAATATTATACCATGTTTGGAAAAGCTAAGCATTTATTCTTTGAAAGAAAACAGACAAAGTGGTAATATGGTGTTAGAGTCTCAAAAGAATGTAGGAAATTCAAATGCAAAAAACCCCAATTATTTATTCATGGTTGTGGCCTGAAAAATCATTTTTTTTCACAAAAACACAAACCCACTTGGGGTTTTTGCATTGAGACACAAATATAGAGAATGGTAAAGGGTTTTTCTCCCATTTTTGTACAAAAAATGCTATTTTTTTTAAAGGAATGCAAGTTCCATTTATGGTTTTCTTTCCTTGCATAAATATCATGGAGGCATAGGTTCTAGAAAGACCCAAATGAGAAAATTGGAAAAATGTTCAAGCTTGTTCCAAAACATGCATACCCAAAATGACAAGCCTCTTTTCTCTTTCATAACTATGCAAAATAGAAATACCCAAATGCAAAATGG
This sequence comes from Sequoia sempervirens, assembly GCA_007258455.2. Lineage (NCBI taxonomy): Eukaryota > Viridiplantae > Streptophyta > Pinopsida > Cupressales > Cupressaceae > Sequoia > Sequoia sempervirens. The sequence continues at coordinate 15,443 of VDFB02032109.1, forward strand.
ATTTTTTTTTAGAATGAAAAAAAATGCATCAAACCCAGCTCATTTCTTCATGGCAGCAGCCTAAAGAAATGATTTTCTTCACAAGGTGCAAAATCCCATCTGGGGATTGTTTCAAAGTTAGAATTACAAAAGAAAAAGCTAATCTTTTCACCATTTTTCCACTGGCTGGAGCTCAAAATGAGCTTTAATTTGCAAAAAAAATGAAGAATCAAGGTATATGTTAGAAGAGAGCTTACCTGAGCTTGAAATTCTTGTTCTCATTAAAAATGAAAGCTTTTTTGCCATAGAAAACCACTGTCAAGCTTCAAAAATCACCTCAATGGCGGTTGAGAGAAAATAGAACTTTCACATATAAAAGGAACAAAATATTTGCATCACAAAAAGGTGTATGGCCATGACCTTGACATCTTAAGTAGCTTTCAAAATGGAGGGTACAAGGCCAAATTTTTGTTAAGGAAAAGCATTTACCTCATTTTTCTAGTGAGGAATCTCCAAGAATCATTCATAAATCGGCCATAAACCATTCTACAAAACTCAAACAAAAGAGGAGCTTCATGACGGTTCAATGAAAAAATGAAAGACTTTTTGCATTTTTTCATTGTTTTGTGTTAGGGTTTGAAACCCTATTGAATGCTAGCCACCAAAAGGTATTTTTACCTTGTTTTTTTTTAAAATTGCAAACACAATTTAATATGCTCCATGGGCTAAAACTTCAAGTCTTATGACTTGTGCTTTTTTCCTTGTGATTGCCATTCTTCATCATGCGTGCCTTAGTGAATTTTCATATCTCTTATTATCTTGCATAAAAGTCTTCAAGACTTATGTGGTGCATTAGGTCTAACCTTGTCTCCTAATTGCATTAATTTAAGTGGTATGACATTTTAGTTAAGTGATGTTAAGTATAACTCACTTAATGATAAATGATATTTCAAAATGCAAGGTAATGGTGAGTAATGCCTCAGGGTAATTTGAGTTAGGTAATGTTCTTGCAAGCCTTGAGGAATGGTTGGGGGATTTATTATTATTTTTTCATTTATTCTGAATTGTAAAACATTGTTTAAGTGATGTGTTTACAAATCACTTTATTTGATGTTACTTATAATGCAAAATGTTGATGTGTTTCAAAGAATGGTGGGGCCTCTTGTTGTTTAGCATTTGTTTCCTGAAATGTAAAATATTTTGATTAAGTGATGTTATTTTAATTCACTTAATAAAATTATTATCTTAAATGCAAAATAGAGTGTTATGCCTTTACAAAAAGCACCAAAAGTGTGGGTTAAACAAGTTGAAGACATGTGTGAGCAAAAATGATGACTATCCAACATGGAAAAAGTGTATGAGGTTGTCTTTGACTATTTTTGGAGGGAATGGGCTATTTGGAGGCAGTTTTGTCACATTTTTAGTGTGACTATGGTCTTGGCTTGACCTTGCTTCATGTGGAGGAGAGTTTGGAGTGATTTTAGAAGGTTCTTTTTGGCCTTTTCTGCTACATCCAACCAAAATATTTTACATGGACTTGTGTGAAGGATTTGTTTAAAAAAATTTCTTAAGTAACTTCAAACTATGTTGTTGGAGTTAGTTCTTTCTTTCCAATAAAGTGATAGCTTATTTTATGGAGTTATCTTTTCAATAGGAGCAATATTGTAACTTAGGGATAGAATTGTATAACAGTGAGTACTTTGAACAATGATATTGAATATTTTCCTTCTCATTTCATGCTTTATTGTGTGCATCTAGTGGTTGATCAAATTACTTGTGAAATTTAGCTTTTCCTTTTAATTTGGTCCCATGGTTAAGCACCTGTTTTGCAGAAAAAGTGTATTGTTGCAAGTTATAAGTTGTGTTAGTAAATGCAAATGCTTTTAGTTGTGAAATATTTTCCTTCTAAGAGTTTTATCTTTAGAACTTCCTTATAAAATACTTATCCGAGAATGCATACAGAATGAGTTGTGTAAACCAAAATTTGTCATTGTTTTGAACTGTGTGCAAGTTCTTTGCATGTCTTAGTTTAGTGAATCGCCTTTTAAAAAAATTTAGTCAGTTTTAGTTTATGAAATATTCTTACTCTTTCCCTAGGAAATCATTATTTTAGTTGTAGTTTAGGTGACATCAAAAGGGGAGCCAACCAATAATCTGGAGGTCTACTTTCACAACAAGATACCCACAACCTGAAATTAGTCCCATGTTGCTCCAAATTTGTTGAGTTTCCACAACTTGGAATGGGGTGCAAATTTGGATGTAACAAGAATATTTTTGGAGTTACATAAATCCTTCACCACCTCCCATACATCTCTTCTAATGGATTCCCAACATTTTTGATAGAAACATAGGGAGATCATCCAAACTAGGGGATTTGTTTGGATGTAACTGGAAATTCATTTTTTTATTGATAAATTGGTTTCTAAAGCCATCAAAATCCCATTATCTTATTCCTTTATTTAGCAAGCAATGTTCTATGGCACCACTAGCCACCACCATATTTTTGAAAAAATGAATTCAAGATGTACATATCTTCACAATTTGTTAGATGATGGATATTTTTGAAGAAATGTTATTTTATTTTATTTTGGCTTCTACTAACATTTAAAGCACCATGGAGCGAAGAGGGAGTGGGAAAAGGAGTGGGGGGGAGATTTGAAATCTGGGGATGATTTTGGAGAGGATGGTGATGATTCTACAGGCGTAGATGGTTTACTACTGGGTTGGCTATTGGTGCCATTCTATGGGGTTGTTGAGGAGTGGTGTTGGTTATTGTATTTGGCTTGGGTTGTGCTAATGTGGGTCTATTTGTTGCTTTCGTCCTTTTGGGAATCCATGGTTTGGTTTTGGGTATTATTTTCCTACTGGGGAGCTATGTTTTAGGTCTAGCTACTACTTTAACCATGTGGGGTTTTTCCTAGTTCTTCTTTGCTAGGTGTGCAATTTGGTGCCTGTTCATTTCTTCCTGTGGGCTTGGCTGTCTTGTTGCCTTTGCTGACATTTGAAGCATCACATAGTTTTTGTGTGTTTAAATCTCTTTCAACTAACCAAGTTCTTTAGATTTGGATTTCCATTTAATCTCTTCTATAATTAATATTTATGCATATTGAAGCATCAAATCCTTTTCTTTTAGGTGATCTACTTAAAACATAATTAAGGAAATGACCTTTTGATTTAACTCCTCTAGTTCCTTTTCTATTATAATCTCATCCTTAAAAAATATTTTGAAAATATTTATGTTCCAATCATTAAGCTTTGTTTCAATGTTAAACATTTTAAAAACAAGATGAACATCTTTGTTCCTTTTAGATTCATTGGCTTAAAATGCTATTGCTAAATTACATCCACTAAATCTTCTTTTATCACCCACATCTTCTCAAATCTAAATTGGTATTTGAGAGGGGGTTTATCTTCTGAGATTGTTAGTATGATTAGAGCTTGAAATTGAGCATTCCAAAATTTGAGGGGATTGTAACCAATTGATAGTAAATAAGACTTTATCAAGAGTTTTAGCAATATTTATAAACCTCGTATTCCTATTGGTCCAAGTGTAGGTCCTATGTTTTGGAGCTACATCTATGAGATCCACATCTGTTATGAACATTTGAAATTCAATTTGAGATTGTGAAATGTAAGAAAGGCCCCCACTTTTTTCTTCATGGAGAGAAATACATTGAAATATCCCTCAAGGATAAATTTATTGTTTGACTTTGAGATTATAACTCATTCTATACCTAGAATTTTTCTTTAGATTTAGTCAAACCATAAACATTAATTAAGAAAAATGAAATATCAAAAAGTAAAATTATTACCTCAAGGAGCATCCAATTGATGAAAAGAGGATTAAATCCATAAATACTCGAAAGAGTTCTTATAATATTCCCAAAACCCTGATATCTCAATTACATCCAAACAAAATCTTTTATAATCTTTGCATTGGTTTAAAAAGATGTTAAAAACTAAAGACTTCGATTTTTTCTTCTAATAGAAAGATATTGATCAATAGTTGTCAATTTGACACTTTTTCATACACATTTTGTTAGGTATATTCAATCTTCTAACATTCCATGTGGAAATCTACATTGTTCTCTAAGGGAGGAATTGCCCCCTTAGATCTTCAACATGTATTTTTAATTATTGGTTGCCTATTCAATAACACATTTTCTTCCCTTTCTTTCTAATTTGTTTTCCTCCCACATTTACCCATAGATCATATATTAGTATTTGATAACATATATGTTGATTGACTAATGCATCTATAGTTTGTGATACCTAATTCTTCATCCAAATCATTTTGTTAGTTGTGTTAACAATAAAAGTAAAGTGCATACTAAGATTTCAACTACTCGCTAAAATTTTGATTTGGTGTATCCTAACATTTGTTATCTTCATGCCACTAGCAAAAGTTGGTCCAAATTGGTATAGGTTTCAAAATCTACAAAGGGCTATTTTTCCAAAAGGGATTTTCTTATTATCAACAAAGTTGTTCTTTTTTCTTCTTCATTTTTCTTTTCATTCATGTATTTCCTCTTTAGTTTTTCTTGAATAAATTTTCTTTTGTGTAGGTCTTTAGTTCCATATTTAAACCAAAAAAAAAAAGATGGGATATTAGGACCATTTTTTAGTAGATAGCTCATACTAACATCATAGGTGAACATAGTGACTAGATCATGCATATGTCCCATATACACTATTTGACTAGCTCATACACATCAGATGTACACATAGTGATATGCCACAAAAGCTATAGCAAAATGATATGCTAAGATTTCATAATAAGAAAATTATGTTTTATCCCAATAGTCCATGCGCTATTTAGTGCTTGGAAATAAGGTACTTACACTACTTTACATTTTATTATATCTCTTAATAATAGTATTGATAGTGGAGGTATGGCTAATGAAAATTGAAACTAAAGAGAGAACATGAGTGATGATGGGTTGGAAAACATTAGAGGGGGAATAATGGTATGAGATGCATGAGAGAGAACATTGGGTTTACGTCGGATATGAGAAGTAGCAACTCTCAAGGTTTCTATAAGGAAGCAATATAAGGAGAGTTTGAAGATCAAAATAGGCGAGGTATGGGGAATGAAAAATATAAGAGATTGTGGAGGATCTAGGTGTATCATTAAGTTTTGGGAAGCATTTACTCTAATAATCTCCTATCTATTGAGTGGTTGTTCAATCATTTAGGACTTTTAAATTATTATTTTTAGGTTTATGTTCAATAAATTTAAGGGTTCAAGGCTTAGGGTTCAAGGTTTAGGGTCCAGGTCTTAGGGTTCAGGGTTTAGGGTTTAAGGTTTGGGGTTTAGGGTTTAGGGTTCAAGGTTCAAGGTTTCGGGTTTAGGGTTTCCAGGTTTAGGGTTCATGGTTCAAGGTTTAGGATTTAGGGTTTAGGGTTTAGGGCTCAGGGTTCAAGGTTTATGGTTCAAGGTTTTAGTGTTTAGGGTTTAGGGTTCAGGGTTCAAGGTTTTTGGTTTAGGGTTTCAAGGCTTATGGTTTAGGGTTTCGGGGTTTAGGGTTTATGGTTTAGGGTTTAGGCTTCAGGGTTTAGGATTTAGGGTTTAGGGCTCAAGGTTAATCGTACAAGGTTTTAGGTTTATGCTTTTATGCTTTTGGGTTAGGTTAAGTGTTTTGGGTTTAGGGTATTCAATATTCTACCATCTTTTCAATGTTATAGTTATTTTATAATTTTCTAGTCATTTAAACAATAGAACTACTAATTGTGCATTTCTTTTGGTCATTGAGTAGTGTATATGCATGCCTTCATGATTCTCTATTAATGAAATTGTTTTTATTATCAAGGGTGCAAAAAACAAAAAGACTAACTTGTAGGTTCCAAAAGTTTGAATTGCATCATTAAGAAGCCTTGATGAGCTTATTATCTTTTAACAATGCCTTTAGACCTCCATTTCATAAGATTTTACCATGCAGAAGTTGAACTAGATCCAAAGGATTATTATCAAGATTAAATACACCAACAATATATAGTGTTTAAAATATTTTTTCTCTTAGTGACACTTTAAACAAAATATCAAATCATAAATAAAATTATTATTATTAAAAACTATAATACGAATAGCCAAGGGATTAACATTATTATTAAGATTATAGAGATTAAATACACCAACAATATATAGTGTTTAAAATATTTTTTGTCTCTTAGTGACACTTTAAACAAAATATCAAATCATAAATAAAATTATTATTATTAAAACTATAATTAAAAGTATTTTAATTCACTTTTGCAATCACAATTTTCTTAATTTCACCATCCATGTAATATGAACTACCTGTTTATAAAATACTGTATATTTCAAATGGAAATATTTATGCATAAGCTTCTCTTAGCTTCAAGAATATTTATTCAAATATTCTCTACTGACAAGGCCAACCACGTGAAGGTGGAAGCTTGCATGGCCTCCCCTAATTGACCTAAGACAACCACAAAACAACACAACTCCACACAAAACAACACAACACCACAAAACAATACAACATCATACAAAACAACACAACACATACATTTTATTTTATTTATTAAAAATTATTTATATAGCTTTACATGTGATTACTTTAGTCATTTGCAATGATGTTAATATGTGAGAAGCTAAATATTTATTAAATTTTAATCACATTTTTTTTTTTAATGTTTTAACATTTTTTATTAATTATAGATATTAAAATATCATTTTATAATTGTAGTGACATGCTTATGTCATTTTATAATTCATTATGCTTTTTTACATTATATTTTTGTAAGACATTTAAAAAAGTCTTATTATTATGACAAGTTAAAATGTTTTTTTTTTTTTGTATTTTTTGTGGCATGGTTATGTAATGTGAATATAAAGTGAATACATTTTCTTTTTGTAATGGTAATTTATGATTATCCTTTGTGAAATATTTTATAAATGATGCATAAAATATTTAGGAAGGGATTTGTGTTGTGATTAATAAATGGCAAATTTATTTTCAAAATTGTGATTTGTAACTTTAGTGTTGAGATTAGAATTTATAAATTCTTAAATAAAAATTAAACATTAATCAAAATTATTCAAAAATGCAAAGTAAACGAGGTACAAAACTTAAAGAATGGTCTTGGCCTATCAACCATTCTTTAAGCTGTTGGACAAACACACAACCTCAAGGAATAACCATGGCCACTGGCTATTCCCTTCGGTCTTTAGAAGGGGTTTTTAGCCCCTTCCAATAAATTATTTTATTAAAAATTATATTTGTACATGTTACAATGCTATTAGGTCAATGTGCTTGACCAAAGTATTACTAAAGAAATGTTCAATGTCTAATTCCATCCCTTGTTGCTCTAAATACAAACTAGAAATGTCACTCTTAGGCTTGCTATTATGGTTAAAAACAGCATACGGCAAATTCACCGCCAGCAATTTGACGGAGTCAACAATTCACTGCGGGGAAATTAAAATTCAAGGCCATGACAATTGACTACTCGAAAAATTAATTGCATTGGCGTTTAATTTTCCATGGTGGTGACTTGCTAGTGGCAGTGAATTTTCCTACAGTTAATTGTTGACAGTGAATTTTCCATCGTGAATTGCTGGCAGTGAATTTTCCTAGAGCTGTTAAAAACACTTATTGTAGCCTTCAACCTGCCTGTTCCAAGAGCAACAAGCTACAACTGCCCACAACTTGCTGACAATTTGTAGTGGGATTCAAATTGCAGGGAGGGGTTGCGAACTTGCACAGTCTTCTTGAGTTGTGTGTAACCCTGTCAACCTGTCATATCATTTAGTCATAAATCAGTCTACCATAATATAGCAAATATCAACACTAGATTTAAAGAACACCATGAGTTACATAGACAGTAAAATAAATAATGCAAATAATCTAAAATCCAACTAGAAAATAAAGAACTGTGTGGTGACAGTGAACAAGTGCTTTACCTCTTTGAGAAATCAGTTCTGTACAAATGAGCATGGAAATAGAGAAGATGAAAAAGCAACATAAGGAGTGACTGGCAAAGACAAGTGTGCAGACCTAGAAAAGTTTCAGAATAACTAGAGCACAATACTTGAAGGTTATGCTAAAGCATCATCATTCTACACTGAAAATATGAGAAGTGGTGACTCCAAGTCACGAAGATAATGACAGAGTATGTGACAGACATGCAGAACACCTTTTCACATCTTAAAAATATAATGAACCTCTGTGACAGGCCATAGATACAGAGGTTTGTGTAGAGACCAATGGAGCATCCCTAAAGGAGATCACTCGATAAATAATAAAGGGGCAGCCTTCATCAATGAGGATAATCCAAAGAGCCTCGTCATGCAAGAAGAAATCACAATTTTAGCCAGAAGAGAAGCAATCAAAAGGAGATAGAATATTCACTCAAATCCAACTGAACAATACCCTTCAAGAAAGAGAAAAAAATTGGCTGATTTGAAAAATTCTGCAATAGAGTGTTTTCAAATCATTAGCAAAACCTTTTAAACTGGCATTCAAATTTAGGGCCACCAAAGGTAAGAACAAGAGACAACATGATGGAAAGCTTCTTTATACAGACGAGAATATTTTTCTACAAAAGAAAAAATGGTGAAAAGAAATTTCCAAGGCCAGTTGTGGTGTCCTCTATGCAAGCAAGATCTTGGATAAAATGACTGCAAAATTTGGGATGATTTGGTCTGCTGATCGCCTCAGCAAATTCTTTATGCTTAGTCATATAAACTCTGCTCATAGCCCCTGAAACCATTCTAGAGTACTCTTCCCATGATGATATGTTGGACTCCTATTGCAACTAGGCCTCCTATTTATCATCACAATTATAGGAAAGCGCTAATTGAAACTCGGCTTCCTATTGCATGGAACTTTAAAACATTCAGACTTTGAGGCTTTCATGTAATAAGCTATACAATGGGCTGTGATGATAAAGTTGGTTTCGTAGAAAAGAATTATATGTTTTCTTCTTTGTATTAAATGAGGATAAAGATCTTAGTTTTAGAAGTGACCTATAGTTTAGGGGGGTAAGAGAATCATATTTGAATCATTGGTTCATGGATTTTACTCTAGCAAAAAGAACACCTAATGTAATTCCTATTTGTGTGAAACTTCAACATCTATCTCTTATTTTTTAGATGATAAACTTTTGGCTACAATTAGCAATGCTTTAAGTTGTTTTATTGACAAGAAAAAAGCCCAAAGGTAGCTTTGCATGTGCCTGAATCTGTGTGGAAGTAGATTTGGAGAAAGGTTTCTTTGAAATCATTGAGCTAAATTAAGATGGTTCTTCATATATGCAGGAACTTGATTGTGATCAATTAGTTACATTTCAAATGTAATAAATGTCATGAATATGGTCACTTTGCTAACGAGTGCAAAAAAGAATAAAATGCACTCCATGAACTCCAAAACTCTTTAGAGGGAGAGCCTGAAGTTGTTTTGAGCACAATGGGGTAGAACAACAAAATAAATGATAGAAAATAATATTCCAGATCCTCCAAAGAGTGAGGATTTGATTAGTCCTGTGATTTCTATTGCTTTGGGCAATAAAAGGGATTTTCAATCCACACCTTATCTCTTAGTTTTGAATGACCCTTTTTTTTAAATATGTAAACTAAGGATGTAGATAGTTGTCTTTGAGGATTCCTCTCAAGGAGAAGATGCTAGATGATGACAAACCAATCACTCATTCTTTGAAAAAGTTCTGATTCTTTGATTTTGATCTGTTTTTGTTGTAGTTTAATTGACTTGTTTTGTGTTGTCTTGTCTTGTAAGTTCAAAACATTGACTTTGAATCATAATATCCTTCCACTACTATTTTTTGTGATTAATCTATAATATTTCTTTGAAATAATATAGATCATTTCAAAAAAAAAAATATTAAGCAATCAGTTTCTTTGTTATAAATGTTGAAGTATGCAAACTTTCAAAGAAATTGCAACTTCAAGATAGAGAACAGTAGCAGTAATGTGTCAAGGTCACCTTTGAATTGTCTATTAGATTTTTCTGCTTGGAAAATCAGAAGAATTTTTTTTTCTATTTTATTTAAATTTAAAGATTTCAATCAATGCTCTGAGGACTCTGCAATCTAATAATTGAATAAGTGCGCAAGGACTCTGCCACCAACAAAAGCATTGGACAGTTCCAGATGATAAACTTCGGGAGTCATTATGGGTATCAATTGCTGAAGTTGTATTGACCATCAATCCTTTCTCAAACATTTAAGATATTGCTGAGGATACTTCAAAGGTTGCCTATGCTTTCACCAAAATTCCAAATGCAATCAGCATGATCAATCATAGCTACCTTATACAGTCAATACTGTCTACATTGATTACATTCCTTTCAATGTCCAGTCTTTGTCTTTGGATGTTCCATTAAGTGGAAATAATGATGCAGTTCATTTTTACACGAGATTCATTATATTTTGCAGTGTACTAATTCTATCTAGTAAATAAATCCTCACAGTTGCTTCAAATACGCACTTAAAGATTTGGGGCAGAAGTTGGGAGAACCATTTTGACAGTGTCAAAACATGATCAGAGATGCTAATGTCTTCATTGATTAGTCCAAAACAATGTTTCATGTTTATAGTATTGCAGAGATATATGTTCTATAAAATTTATGGATCCTATTGAACAAACCTTTACTTTCTGAGCATTGAGCGGCTAGAGCCAAATTACTATCAGCAAATCAGAAAAGGCGCACAGAACACATTGGATTGAAAAGAATCCGATGCCCGCAGAAACACAAACAAAACAAAAACACATAAATAAGTTTTTGT
>VDFB02032110.1:0-21378 GCA_007258455.2 Sequoia sempervirens
CCATTTGAAACTAGATGTGTTGTACTCCCCCAATAGCCATCACTAGATGATCCAATGAGTCTGGAAAAGAACACAATAGTAGCATACAACGATCCTCTTCTTCAGTCTTCACACCAACAAATGTTAATTGAGCAAGCAACATGTTAAATGCATTCAAATGATCAACCACAGACCCTCCTTCCTGCATTCTCAAAGAGTAAATTTTCTTCCTTAGGAATAGTTTATTCACCAAGGACTTCCCCTAATAAATAGATGCCAGTCTCTTCCACAAGGAAGATGCAGTCTTCTCTTCATGCACACTGAGAAGAACCAAGTCTGCCAAATAGAGCCTTATCAGCCCCTTAGAATTCCTATTTGCAAGGTCCCAATCTTCTTGCTTCATGCCTGTAGGTTTAGTTCTAGACACAACAATCCAAAGATCACGGTCAACAAGAAGATCCTCCATCTTGAGTTTCCATAACTCAAAGTTACTACCATTGAATTTCTCTATTTCAACCTTATGAGATGTACTAGCCATCTTAACCTGTAATCAGAAATGACAAACTCTACAAGACTCCCACTAAACAGAATTGACTCAAAAAACCCAATGTACCCATAAGGATAACACAACTGGCTAGGCTCTGATACCACTTGCAAGGAAAATTAGATGCGGAAAACAATTCTCCTATTGTCAATACCTCAGGAAAGAATGTAGGTACAATTTAAAATTTACAATTACAGTCCAATCAAGATGCACTATGAAATAGATAATAGAAACAAAGTATTTGACAATCACACATGAACACTAGATATACATGGGAAAACCCTTACAAGAGAAAAACCCACCACACCAAGAGAAATCACTTTGTATTACAGTAATGGAGATTACATACAAATGACAGACTTATCTTTCTGGTGTCTGTTTACAATAGCATTCACCATGTACAATTTGTTTCAGGGACCTTCACGTTACATTCCATAGAATATAATTCAACAACTAATACAATCACTCAACAATATATCGATTCAACCAACGAACTAACTCATCACAATCTGCAATCACAGAGTATATCCATGGCATTCCCTGATTGTCGAACTTCCTCACAGAACCATCACAACTTATTGTCTTCCAACTGTTCAAATTCAGCTTCTCCTATTGGTCCACGAGACTCCACATAGGACGGTCAAATGGTCAACAGAATTTGCACTATGTTGGCATCTTGGTGAGACACTATCAGTGTCTCACTGATGCCAAATAACCTTCATACTGATGTCGCCAAGAGTAACCGATATCACCAAGATGTTCCACAAGCTTCATGTGTTACATCGAACCATCAAGCAGTCGCCCAGACCTATCACTTTCACCAGGAGATCACAATGAGTCATCAAAGGTTATACCAAAGTCACAAGTCATATCAAGCTCCAAAGAATAGTTGGAAAGACATACTGTTATCACCAAGAGGTTTCTCCGAGATCTCTATTGTCACCCTGAAGCTATCAACAATCACCAAGACATACACCCTTTGCCGAGAGATCATACTAAACTCCATATGTTACTCGGAAGGCTCCATCATAAAGTGTTGTCAGCGAGACATGTAACTCTCGCAAAGACATTACACTGAGCTCTAGGACTTACCCCAAAGTGTTCATCTGTCGCCAAGAGTTATACCGAAGATCCCAAAAGGTGTTTATGTTGGTGAGACCTTCAACGTTCACTGAGACATCTTCCCGAGACCTTTGAGTTACCCCGATAGCCATCGGCTATTGGCAAGACTTAACACTCTTTCCAAGACCTTTCTCCAACCGCTTTAAGTTACTCTGAAGAATGTTTGGATGTGTCCCCGTTAGCGTGACCTTCATTTTTCGCTAAGACCTCACTCTAGGATCTATATGTTATGGCGAAGACATCAACAGTATTCTTGTCGACAAGACACTAACACTTCGTTGAGACTTCTTAGCTAGAACACTTAGTTTTCCTGAAGACTCCAATACATACATTGTCGGTGAGGCTTTCCTATCGATGAGAGCTCATAGAGAACCACTAAGACTCTCCCCAACATATAATATCTGATTGAATGGCCTGTCGGCCAAAGATCTCCACGTGCTAAGAGGTCATACCGAACACTCCTTGTCACAGCGATAGCTCCATAGTGAAAGCATTGGGAAAGACTTCTGCAAGGTCATAGCGACCCGTTCAAAAAAAAATATAACAAAGTTGCTAGTCGGCCATATGTCACACCGACTTGGCTCCAATGGAGGTTTCAGCCTGTGTTGTTTGAGGCACATATTTCCAATAGTTTAGAGGAGACTCGATTATAGGTATGGTTTAAATCTAACAAGGTTCTATCCAAGGGGGTTTGATCTAATGGGGTTTGATCAATCCCTCTTTAATTAACATGATTTAAATGGAATATTTAAAGTATTTAATCATTGTATTTTCTAAAAATATGTGATTTCAGGCAAAAATTAGGATGTCCCAAAAAATGTAACCCACTATTGTGGCAGTACCCCCTAACCATTTCTACATTGGAAACTTCTATTTCAAATTTCTTTAAATCTTCTTGTAGTTTGTCATTTACCAACTGCAATCTTAGGAGTTGAGGATTTTAGGGTGTAGTGGATGGAATAGAGTCAATTTTAGCATTGTTGATGGGGGTTTTAGCAGATGAAGAATGGGAATTTCTATTGGTGTTGGTATTGAAAGTATTGAAGGTATCTTTCTTGGTCTATTAACTGGGATTCTTCCCATGATCTATAAATGATGTTTTCTTAATAGTAGAAAAAGGATCAGAGGCCTTGGTATTTGCAACATTTTTTGTGTAGGTACTAGTAGTAGAGGTTCCCATCTGAACCATTACCTTAGGAATTTCATGGGTAGTCTTAGCATCCAATTTAGCAACATTTTCATCAAAGTCCTTACACCTAGCAACATCTTCTCTCACCTTCTCTATTTTTTCTTTCTTAGCATCTCCCTCAAGTTTCTTGTCTCTCATCCTATCTTCTTTCTCCTTTAACCCTTTGAGTCTATTTTATTCTTCTTTAGCAAGCCATATTTCTTCTTCTTCCAAGGCTTTCATGTGCTTATCTATATCTTCTTCATTTTATAAGAGATCTCCAAACTCACTAAGTGCAAGGGTGTGAAAGGTTTGTTCAATGAGGTCTTCCATGAAGGGAAGGTGCACTTTTGTATGAGGAGATTCTCCTCTTGGCTTAAAATTCCCTCCATGAAAAACAAACCCAATTCTAGGGGTTAGAGGTTCTGAGAATTTCTTACTTCTATCCCAAAATCCCCACCTATCCTCCTCTCTTGAGATGTCGATCTCATTATCAAACACTTTCTCAATTGGAAAAATTCCTAGATTTTCCATAGACACTTCAACCCCACATGCCTCTTCACAAGTTATTGCACTATTTACTTCATTAGTGAAGGTAGGAGATGCTTCAGTAAGGGATTTAATAGACTTACCTAATTTAGTAGTTTTCATTGCCCATAATCATTGCTTATCCTTTGCAAGCTCCGGCTCTAGCTTCAACCTCATCTGCCTCTTCATGAGTGCTTGCACTATTGACTTCATTATTGAAGGTAGGAGATGCTTCAACAAGGGATTTAATAAGCTTACCTAATTCAAAAGTTTTCTGTACCTATAATGGTTGCTTAACCTTTGCAAGCTCCAACTCCATCTTTTGCTCAAGATACTTCTTTGTGTAGCTCCTACTCTTCTTCATAGTATCTAATAATATTTCCAAATTGTCCTTCTCACGTTCTTTTGGAGAGTTTATTTTTACATTAGTATATAAGACCTTAGAGTCATCACCTAGAATGCTAGGAAATAAGAAGTGATTGCACTTCGACCTTTAACTTGTGACTTTAGATAGGATTTTAAACATAACTTGACAAAATGAGACATAATGGACTAGGATTCAACACATAGATTGTAAATGATGTATGTAACTTAAAAATTTGAACCAATTATCCTTTGAGCAGTGAAGAATAATACATTACTTGACTTTTATTGTACAACATCTGTGCTAGAGACTTTTGGCTTTAACATATCCCCAACAGAGTCGCAAATATGTTGGTGATTTTTTAAGAACCAATCAAATATCACCAAATACCTATGAGGTTACCAGACTCAATTCTCAAATACTTGAGAGATAATTGTCCAACGAACAAGATGAATCTATAATGCTTCTTCTCTTGCACTTCAAGCTCTACAAGACCTAGGAGGGTGATCCCACAATGTATATCCTATAACACTTCTAAACAATTAACTGATCCATTTTATAAAAAATCATATATATTCCCATCAGAAGCTAAGTAGATGAAATCCTTCAAGAAATTAACACTTCCTTAAAAGAATTAAACACATAAATCCAATAATACAATACAACACCAACCACAATAAAAAGTAGATCAATTAAAGATTGTTTATGCATATTGTTCTCAAATTGGATAACTAGAACCATGGAAAATGAATACAATACTTAAGATCAATGCCATATCTATGGGATAGGAGTCAAAGAAAATTGAACTGTAAGGTAAATTTAATCCTAAACATCCACGATCTACATGAGATTGCTTTGCAATTCAAAAATTAATAATCAAATTCTATGACTACTTATCAGATCCAATAAACCTGTATATGAATTTATGATTTGAGCAAAGGATTTTAACTGATCCCTTGAACTAGAGCTAAAATAAAAAATACATCAAAGTGTAATGAAAATAAATATTAATGAAATGATCCTTGATTAGATTTTTCATTAATAATTCAGATACAGAGTAAAGTTGGAGAGATGATAGACTCCAAAGATTCACATTATCATTTAGATAAGCTTAAAAACCATACAATTGAAGAAATTCACTAACCGGACTCAAAGCTTAAGATAAAGACTTAAAAATTGTTCTCTTTGTGTTCACCATTTGCATAATTCAAATCCAGAATTCAATAAGAGACCCACACTAATGGCCCTGAATTCCATTTTATAAGAACAAAGGAGCAAAAAAAATCTTCAGGCCAAAAATACACTTGTCATAATTTCATTTGACCGCCATGAAAAAAATTCCCTTTGCAGTTATATTTACACTTTCAATTAGAGGGAAAGTGTATGAGACAAAAATATTTCCACTCATAGAAGAAGATAGAATTTTCCTTCCAAAAGGAACTTTCACTTGTTATAATAGCTTTATAACTTCCTCCTTATCGACCAAAATAAACCATGTCCATGCCAAGTTAGCAGACAAAGAGCACAAAAACAATAGAAAGCAAGTGATTAATTCATACAGATCATCCCTTATGTCATCAACCTTTCTGATAAGAAGAGAACAATATTCTACAATACCTCAACCAAAGCCTAATCTGTACTATTTCTAGGCTATGTATTGTTCTTCTTTTGTCCATTACTCACCAAATTCCTTATCATTAATGCACAAAAAATTATTGAATAAACTTCTCCAAACAATGAATTGTATTCATCATCAATGACACACTATGTACTCAACAAAATATGCACTTTCTCCTTATGTTGTGTGTACCTAGCTCTAGTTAGTTATCTAGCCTCCATGAAAAATGCTCCCATCCTCATTTCAACTCTAGCCATATTGTCAATATGGGAATTCAGCATGGAGTAATCAACTTCACTCAACATATCTTTAGCCCGAGGCAACCATCCTTCCAATTCATGTTTCCACTTGGAAAATTCCATCAACTCTCCCTTATCATCATTTTTTTTGGCATACCATGCGCCTCCATGTCCCTAAATATTTTCAATTTGTTGCCCAATTGCATTCCTAACTTCCCATGGAAGTTCGTTATCTCACTGATTAGATCAATGATTTGTAATATCTTAGGAATGTGAGTAGGGACCTCTAGATATTCATTAGCTTTAGACATTATTTCCTTCAAGGTTCCCGCTCTAGTGCTCCATTGACTCCATTCATCTTGGAAATCCTTCTAAACCTACAAATATTTAATGTTAGCATCATGAATACTCTTATGAGCTTCCCATACATCATCAGTTTTGTTGACCAATTTGGTCACTCTATGTTTCAGCACATCTTCAAAAATATCATTGGCCACTTTGATGGTTTCCAATTTCACCTTCTTTGTGTGTTCCTTCTCTGCTTTCAAGGCTTGATTCAAATCTTGAATGTTGAGGGATAATGTTTCTCTTTCTTGAGTGGAAAAATATAAAGTAGAAGTAGTTGGGGATGGTAAACCTATTTGTGCAGTAGCCAACACTTAATTATGCTCATCCATCATTTAAAGAAATTCAACTTCCACTCATTTGTAGGAAAAAATTATTTTTGGGTTTTGTAGCCAAGGTTGAAATCTCAACTAGGTATCTTTTAGATTTTTGATCACTTGCATATATTTCAAGAAAATCATTGTACAAAAATCGTCACATGTCATTTTTCTCTTGACTAAAAAAAATTTATTTTGTCATTTTCTACTTGTAGGATCAAAAAATGATTTTTGAGTTTTGTTCTTAACTTCAAAATATTTTTGGGGTTTTACTTTTGTCTACTCATTAGGAACATATTTTTTAGACATCAAATCAAAAGTAAAAAATTTTTGCTAGAAAACCCATTTCTTGCAGGCTAAATTCATTTTTTTTGAAAAATTCATAACTTTTGGCCATGGTGTCCATTCTTAGAAAGCAAGATATCAACGGAAAGCTAGTTTCAAGCACTTAATAGTGGTGCTAGCCATTTTTTCTATTTTTTCATCTACACAAATTTGAGGTTATTTTTCATCATGGAGGCAGATGTGAACATTCATCAATGCATACACTATTTCTTTTTTGTGTGTGCATTAGGTTTGCATTTTCTCTGCACTTCATTTCAATTCCAGGTCATCTTTCAATCGACTATTTATTCATAGATTCCAGAGTTGTGCCAGCTTGTGAGTTTTCCAGTGTTCTTTTGCATTGGATTTGTTGTTATTCATGATTTTGACTTGAGTCCTTGAGTGACTCTATTATGGTTTCTAGCAAATAGAAGTATCTTTTCTTTCCTGCTAAATTAAGGATTCCCTTGTTACTCCACAATGTACTTCTTTTACTTCTCTTGCAGCAGGATATTTCCTTATGGGGGGCTGAATGGTCTCTCTTTTTATCCTTTTTGTGGATGGAGATTGATTGGATTTGTGATGGATATCATTATGGTATTTCATTTATCTTTTGGAGAGGATTTTTTTCCTACTGGGTTTTCTCCTTTTCTCCAGTTGTGAGAGATTTCTTTTTGCATTTGTAGATGGCTACCTAACATGGCCTCGTATTCGAGACCCATCATTTCATCTTTACATCATTTTCATAGTAATTTCCTCCCTAAGTTGTACTTGTGGGGGTGTTGGTGTAATTAATTATTTAATTACACTTACATAAATTTACTTATGTATTTAATTAAATATTCCTTGGTATCATTTACTAGGTGATAGGTTCGCATTTTTTCTTAGGATATAAGATTCCTTCTAGAAGGATGAGTTGTCTTTTCTATAAGTCTTATCTTATCTAGCATTATTTCCTAGTTAGTTAGTTATAACACATCATAAGATTATGACACATGTCAACATCATATTACATTCATCTCAACCTTTCCTATATAAGCAAGGCTTCATATGTACTTTTCCATATTCAATTTGGCATTCTTGCATCTTAATGATAGCATGATATTTCAACCATTTCTCTCTTATGGAAGTTATTTTGTCTTGTAGGTGATACTGGGGTGTTTAAGGAGTTCATCATCAACTCCTACATTATTTTATCTATCCAAAAAAATCTAGTAGTTGGCCTTTGTGAATGGTGCAGTGTCCAAAAACAACATTCTAGCATGCATCATCAGTTGTGTAGCTGTAATAGTTGTCATCTTTATTTCTCTCTTGAAAATCACTGCTCCAATTTCCATCTCTACAAATTGCATGACATTAGGTTTTACTATGTTAGGAACCACATACCAAACAACCAATGTATGTAGTCTAGGACTAAAACCTAAACCAAAGATCTTGTTCTCAAAAGCTTCCCAAGAAATGAAAGTATTAGGATCTTTTCTAACTACATCTAATGCAATACCAGTAGATGAAATGTCACAGCCGAGAAACAAAAGGGCACCACTTCCTTTCACTAGTGCCCTTGCCTCTTCTAACGACACATTAGCTATTTCCTATTTTATTTTATTCTCTTCTTCTTTCTCAACTTCTTCTTGCAAACAAGGGTCAAATTTCTCCTTTGCTTCTTCAATCCTTCTTTTGATGTTAACACTTTTGAAATGGATGAAAAATTCCCTAAATTCCTTAGACTTGATAAAAGCATCATCACACATAAGTTTAACACAAGCTTTTATCCTGGCATCATCATCCTCAACCTCATCATATACCCATTTCACAACCCTACTAGGTGGAACCATAATTTTTAATGCATGATTTCTCTCTTCAAGGAAATCTTGATGCACTTCATGCTCCATTAGGTCATCTTCACTAGATTCTTCTTGGAGTCAAGCCTCTCTAATATGCTCACTTTTTGGGTAATCCACTAATGGGGATAGAACAAGTCATCCACTAGTCTTACTTGATCTAACATGGATGCTTTGAGTAGAAAATTGAGTAAGCTAACTCCTTATCTGAACATCGTCATTTTCTTTAGAAATGTTAGCCTCAATCTCAGCTTGTTTCACCTTCTCAAAGAAACTCCTATCACTAAAATCACCAAGCATCAACTTTTCCTTTGCAAAATTTTCTTCCACTTCTAAATAAGGGATGGCATATACAAGGTTATCCTTTATCATCCTATCCTATATTGCATATATCTTTCTCCATGCATCCTTTCTTGCATTGACTTCATCATCGGTAGATAAATTCCTGATTACATCTTCTTGAAAATAGAAATGATGAGATCTTGTTCCTAATGACCTAGCTCTTCTTTAAGCTGAGATTATCCCTTTGGGATCACTGAACCTACAGACATCTTGGTTAACCTATAATTGTTTAGAAGAGAACAAAACCTCTCAATGACCCCCTTTAAAGTACAACTGAAGTATGAAAATTGCACATCAGGATTCACAAGAGAATATTTTTTTGTACCTCTAAAATACTCTTTATCCATGACATCCATTTTCCAAATTTCTTCCATAAAAGATTTTTTATTTGACACATAAATGGGAAATTTTTGAGGTGGCACTAGGGTTCCATATATCCTAATTATAGTGTAGTTGGTATGTAGATACCCATCCCCCCAATTGAATTGGTGCTTGGTGTCGCATTCATGTTCTAGTGGCCTTATCATCTCCTTGATAGCTTGTGAAATCATTTGTGTATCTATGGAAAATGTAGATTGTTAGATGGGTTAGCACAATAACAATAAAATCCATTGAAATAACAAAGTACAAAGGAAATAATATGAAAACAAAAGGAACAATGTTATCCTAGGTCTTCATCTTCCATGGTTGACCTTTGTTACACCTCCTAGCTTGCTATAAATAGAGATGCCCTCAGATTTGTATGAGCAACTATGACAAATGACAAGACCAAAGCAAGTTTTGAAGGATTTTATTGAAAGAAATGACTTGACAATAGACTAAAATGACAATGACTACAAATGACAATGATCATAACCTAAAATGGATAGAAATGAGCATGAGAGAGATATAGAGAGAGAGAGAGAGAGCTAAGAGAAAGAAAGAGCCAGAGAGGGACAAAATGAGAACAAAATTGCCATTTTATAAAAACTGCAATTTTTAATGTGTGGCCAGGATGAGAAGATGACAAATACCCTAGAATCAATGGTCAAGATTGAATGTTGTAGTAAGAATTAGGGTTAGGTCAAAATTAGGGCAAATGATAAGGATGAAGGGCCAAGATTGAATTATAAGATAATTCAATCAAGGGTCGAAATTAAATGATGTCAAAGTCAAGAATTAATTTAGCAAGATAGTATCGGCATGTGGGATTAAAAGAGGTTGCCGGAGAAATTAAATAATAAAATTTATTTAATTCAGGTGACTATAAATACCAAATAATAAAGACACATTTTAATTATGGAAGAACATGACAAAAGAATTATCTTTGAACTAAACAATGACTTAAATTCAAAATCAGAGACTATCAAATTAAATAAACTGCTTATCAAATTTAAAGAGAGAAAAAAGTTAATGAAATTTACAAATAACAAAATACCATTTAATTATAGTGAAAAGTGAATGTACCAAATAAAATTAGGAATCTATTTACCCCTAAAAGAAGGAACTTAATTATGATCTAATTAAATAAAATAAAAATTTATTTAATTAATCACATATATAAATAAAAGATAAAATGAATTAATTAAATAATTAAAATACCATTTAAATTAATAGAAGAATTCATAATCTTAGAAAATACCAACAATTAAAAAGTTATTTAATTATTAAGAATGAAGGCCGAACAAACAAGAGCTGCAAAACCCGCAGACAATTTTATGTTCACATTATTCCCCTCTTTGTCATAATGTAGCATGTTGCATTGTGACAAATAAAATAAGTCAAAAATATGCCCCAATGAAAAATAGGATGAGGAAGAATGATGAGGAAGGTAGCGGTATGCCCCCTCGAGAGGACGAATGGGTTCCCGTAACATGGGTGTGTGCTCTCAAATTGGTGAGAAGACTAGAATATGAAGAGACAAAGAAAATGTTAGTAAAAGATATGGATACGATATGGATGCAATGCCTATATGATACAAAATGAGAGAAGATGACAAGACTAAAGAAGATGCATGTTAATTTAGACCAAATCCTTCAAAACATTGCCATAGGACTTTAATATGTATTGCTCTTAATCATCATTGGGCAGTAAAAATGACACAAATGGATAACAAACACCATGATATGACATAGACCAAGGTGTGCAAGGTCATCCACTTGAAAAACAGATAGTCACAGACAAGGAATGCCCTAACTCATACTAAGGGCGAAGTTGCCCTAGCCTTTTTGTCAGGACAATCCATAGACAGCAATCAAAGAAAATAAACTAGGCCAGGAGACGTCATCGCACCTCTAAATCCTTCATGGGACATCCTCGAGGTGGCTAGTAACATGACCAAAAGAAAAGACAGTAAAAATATAAGACAAAATAGCCAAGATAGTCAAAAGATAAGACAAGATAGACTATAAAGATTAACAGCCATTTTATTTTGTTTGCCAATGTTTGTTTGCCAATGTTTCTTGTTAGTTTGACAGTTTGGATAGTTTAAGAGATTTTCCAATTTGACAATGTTGACAGTTTGACGGGGCCTATTGTCAGGAAGGACACATCCTGAAAAGGCAAAGGACATTTTGACGAGGTCTAACTCCAAGAAGGACACATCTTGAAGAGGACCAAAGAGTGACAAGATTGACATTGTTTTGACTAATGTGTTTTGGCAAGTTGATTGATGTTGATTGTATGATTGATTGGCTTATGTTGTCTAATTTTGACCAATTTTGACATTGACGTTTCAAATGACTGTCTTGTGTCTGATTTTGACTATGTCTGACTTATTTGACCGATGTGATGATTGTGAATGCCATGATTTTATTTTGACCAACCTAAAAGGACCTAATTCCATCGTTCTGGGACTCATCGACCGATGGCCTTGCCTACGTAGCAAATGCACAGAGACAACGTAGTTCGACAATGACATGGACTGACTGACATGACTGACTTTGAATCCATTTTTAGGATTTTGACATTGATTTGGATATTTTTGTGTTTTTCTCCGTGACGCTTTTATGATTTTTAGGTCTTTCTTCTCGTGACATTTTGGCGATTTTTTGTCTTTTTTTTAGTGGGACATTTTATGCGATTTTTTTTGTCTTTTTTCGTGACATTTTATGATGTTTTTTGTCTTTTTTAAGGACATTTTATGTTTTTTTTGGTCTTTTTTAGGACATTTCATGATGTTTTTGTCTTTTTGACGTTTAAGAGGATTGTGACAAATGCATATGACTAATGCCTACACATGAGAATCCAAGGACAAACATGATTGTGCCCCTAGTCAAGCTGAATACCAATTGACAAGTGATGACAACATTGTTTGACGTGGGAAGGACACATCCCAAAACAACGTGAGGACGATGACAATAAAGTGACGAAAGTATGGAGGTCTACAGCCGAGCTAGGAATGCAGTCAAGTAATGTTTTGGATAATGCGCTTGTATGAATTGGACTCATTGCATTTGGAATGACTTGGTTAGGACTAGATGGGATGATGATTATTCTTAGACCGTTTGACAAGGGAAAGCCAAGATAGGTGATAGACATGAAAGTATAGGGGGTGGCCTTGGTAAAAGATAGGAGACATGAGATTAATGGAATTGTCATATGATTTTTAAGGACTATGTCGTATAATGACAATAAGACTATGACGGTCAATGACATGATGTTTTATGAATCATGTATGACTTAAGGATAGACATGTCAAGAGTTTTCCTCAAAGCATGATTTATGTGTGCTATTTTATGTCAAGACCAAGGTAGGTGGGAAAATGGACGGAAATGATAGGGCTTAGATGGATGTCAATGTCATGAGGAAGGCATGGGAAATGAGACGACTTGCCCCCAAGTGTAAGAGTCCACATAGACGATTTATTTTACACATGACGCCTGTTTGCCAGGTTTTCATCATGGTACTTATCCAAGGCGCCTGTTTGCCAAGTTTTCACCGTTGGATGAAATTTTTCTCTTTACTATTTTCTTGACTTTTTGATATTTTTTTGGTATCCGCAAGATGCCTATTTGCCAAGTTTTCATTAGGGTGATTTTTTAATTTTTTTAATTTTTTTTTGTATTTCTGATTTTGTGGATAGCCTGGATGCTTTAGATAACCACTAACTGTTCTGAATCCACTGACGGTGCCGATGTAGAGACTGGTGCCATGATATGCCAATAATGACCTTGCTGAAGGAGTTGTCTTGTCAAGATTGTAGCACTTGTATACAACTGATTGATGTCATTGTGATCCTTTCTATACTAGAGTTGGCCTTATCAAAATACGCACATCGCAATAGAGTGCCATGAGAGTCCTTGTGGTAAAGAGTTGCTGCCATGACATGACGGATTTGTGACGTAGGATTTTTGGACTTTAGGTGACATGTAGGATTATGACGAATGATGGTAGACATGGAAAGGTTGTTTGGACATTTAGATGAATGACTTTTTATTTTCCAAACTTGGGATGTTGGATGACGGATTTTGGAGGGATGGTGTTTGGAACCAACACTTTTAGATGCCTTGCTTGATGACCATTTTGAAGGAGGTGGACATGTGTTATATGTGGGAGTCCTCTTGCCTTGTCGCTCCACATTGTGATTGACTTTTGCATTTGACTGGGTGTCTTTGTTTGATCCGTCTTTCTTTGGGATCCATTTTAATTTCATTTGTCCACTTGTCCTTTTGTTTGATTCAATGGCCTTTGACATTTGAAGACTTTTGTTTTTGTTGGTCCCAAAGGGGAGGTTGATTCATGATAGAATGACGGTTCATGGTGTGGGTGGAGGGAGTGTTGGCAGCAATCTTATGACAAGGATTTCTCATGGACTCCATTTTGACATTTGTTTCTGACAAAGTTGCCCCTAATATCGAGGAGGTACCACTGACATCGTTTGATTTGTTGTCTGAGGAATAACCAAGACCTTGATGTCTGTAATTTCCCTGAAGCTGTATTGGTTCAAGAATGCCTTGCTCGTGTATGCCTAGTCCTTTGCCTTGATATTGCATGCTTTGACAGATTCTATTTGCAATGGGGTATTTATTGTTTTGAAAGCAAGATGCTAACCCATCATGATGTCTATGGACACTGTCACTTGTAATATTTTCATTTGCAAGAAATCCTGCTCTAACAAAGATAGATGCCCCTAATTGATAAAGTGTCTTAGCTTCATTGTCTTGTTGGCCATATTCTTGACTGATATCTTTTGTCTGATCATGCGACATGTCAAGTTCAAATGACTCTGTTGGTGCTTTCAAGGCAATGTCAAAGCCATCATTATTTTTAGTGTCATAGAGTCCAATGATTTTAGCTATAACTTGATCATATGCAAGCATGTCCTTAGTGGAAGATTCTTGTTCTGGAGGAATATCATCTATGTGTCCCATGAAGGCAAGTGTCTCATCATAGGAAGTGTCAATAGTCGAGGCTTGTATAGGGTCGGCAAGTGTTTGATCATGAATTGCATAAAGGTCAATGAGTGGATCATTTTGGACTTCTTGGTCAATGGTAGGGTCTTGCTCGAAGATGGGGTTGTCATGGATTATATAGTCAGAAATAGAGCCGTTGTCAAGGAGAGGTGTGTTCTGGATGTCATGATTGTCTTGAAGGACTTCATGGATGGACTGAAAGATAGGGTCATTGGATGAACTACCTTGTTCTTGACATGAGGGTGACATTATAAGGTCATGCTTTGGGCTTTCATTTTGACATGTATCCTCAAGTTTATTAAATGGGATTTGACTTTGGACTATGATAGAATTTTCATGACTAGATGTGGCTTGTGAGGGGGTGACTTGAAAAGGATTAATGACCAAAGGACTAGAATAGGATGTGGGAACTTGGACTGGACTAGTATATGAAGGACTAGGATATGACATGGGTACTTGCATTGGACTAGTATGTGAAGGACTAGGGTATGATGTGGAGACTTGGGCCGGATATGAAATGGAGTCTTGGACTGGAGTAGGATGTGATGGCATATGATGTGACATGGGGACTTTGACTATATTAGTTGGTAATGATATAGGGACTTGGACTAGGATTGGAGTAAGGTTGACTAAAATGGGACGTGGAGACTTGGGCTGAATTGATATGGTATGATGTGGGGACGTGACATGTGTTGGTAGATGGTTGGTAAGGCATGTGGACTTGGACGGAATTGATAGGTGAAGGGTCAGAATATGACGTGGAGGTATGGAATGGACTAGTGGACAATTGACTTCCCTTGTCAAGGTTAGGATAAGGGTGATAAGTGGATGTTTGTTGTGAATTATTGGTAGGATTCATGTCAAGTGACTGTTGATGGTGAGGGTAGATGGATGGTGGCAAGGTATTTATGTCAAAGCCTTGTGGTAACTTAGCCCTTTCGTCCAAAAGCATGGCTAGATGCCTTTGAGGGTCACGTAAGAGATATTTTTTTACAAAGGAGACTATGTCAGGATTTTGCTTGGCAGCTTCTATGTCTTTGAAATATACTCGTCCATTTTGGTCTCTTTGTATGAATGGTTCAAAAATGTTTTTTGATGAAGATGGCATGTTCATGGGAGGTTGCATGTTCATGTTGTGAAATGGGTCGGAAAAGGTCCAATGTTGGTTTGTGTCATAAGTGTTATTGTCGATGTTGGGATTGGAATCTTGTCCAGAGTTTGCCATTTGTTGTTGTTGTCTTTGAAGCCTAGTCTCAACCGTAAAAGGGATTTGCTCAAATGAGGATGATGAGAATGATAAGTAAATGCAAGGATGACACTAGCCTATGTTTTTGTATTTTTTTTGATAAAGGATGACAATGCAAGACTATGTTTTTGGATTTTTTGGATAATAAGGGATGCAATATGACAATGTTGTCTAAAGAAAATGACTAATGCCACATGACAATGAAGACTAAGATGACAAGTTATGACACTAATTTTTGGAGTATGTCAATGCAAGGTGATAATGACATTTGCCTAAGGAAAATGACCAATGCAAGGTGATAAAATGTCAAATGTCAAGGTGACAATGAAGATGTTGACTAAGGAAAATGACCAATGCCAAGCTAGATGCCAAATGAGGACTATGATGGACAATGAAGATGTTGACTAAGGAAAATGACCAATGCCAAGCTAGATGCAAAATGAGGACTATGATGGACAATGCCGAGTCTAAGTTCAAAATGAGGACTAAAATTGTTTTCTGATGTTTTGTTGAAAAGTCTGAGTTGTCCAAGGTCGATTGTTTGTGTCCAGATTTGTGAATGTTGTGTATAATGTTTGAGTAATCCAACAAGCACTTGACAAGCACAATGTTTTGAATGTAACCAATCGCACATCAAATAAGTACAATCCTAGGTTAGGCCATGACAATATTCACTAGATTCCACGTGGGTTTCCCCAACCGCATATCTATAGCGTGTGAATTCAGAAGCTTGGCTGCACGGGCTCCCCCTTACAGTGCACTCTCTTCTCAGGTCAACCAAGCTTCCAACCCCCATGAAACTCCCATGGTGAGCTGATCACCTCTACTACAAACTGCGAAAGTGTGGATGTCTTCACACTGACCGGTGCTGCGCTAGCAAATAGAAGGATTTTGGCTTACTACACAGAGTTTTTAGTTCGGGCATTCTGTTTGTGGGGCGTGATCCATGCGGCAAGAGTCCCCTTTCGGATCCATCTCGTCGGAACCACGCTCGTGATTCTTGGGCTTTCCCCAAGAACCCACTTTTATATACCGGTTGGAAGTCCCTCGGTGTCAGGGTGCTACCGGTCTGAGTCGTTCTAGGGTGAGTACTTTTTCCCACCAGAACAGGCCCAAGTTCTAGAGTCAGTAACCGTTTCTCTTACACCCAGGATCGCACGAATGCGCAAGGAGAGAGGATACTCCGATATACCAAATCGTGAAGGGTAATTAACAAATAAAGATGGGTCTGGTTTTCTGATCACAAGGTTTTCACCAAGTGAGAGCATACTCACCTACCATTCCACAATCACAATCAGACACTTGCAAACAAAATTTATTTTAGAGCACCAAAAGAAATGTTCCTAAATTAAAAAAATACAAACAAGTGGTTTGAGAGATAAATCTTTGACAAACGTAGCTGCAAAACCACATGTCAGTAGTTTGAATAAATGTCTTTAACCCACGAAAAACTCCAATGCCACATGCTGCCAACAAAGATTAGTAATAAAAATAAAAATGAATAAAAGTTAATGATAGCAGCAAATTAAAACAGCAATAACTTGCTAAAAACTTAATGAATATTTAAGTGGTAGATATTTATGGAAAGCTAAATGAAAGGCCTTCAAAACCCAGAAAACGTTTTCCACAATTCTACACAAATAAAATGTTATAGACAAAAGAAAAACGCGGGTTTAAAAGCTAAATTGAAAAAATAGCGAACACTAAAATAGCCATAACTTTGTCAAATCTTAACGAAATTTAAAACCGTTTGATGTTCTAGAAATCTGAGACTGAGATCTACAAAACCCAGAAACCGTTTGAAAATATCTCATTCGCCCTTTTTTCTGTACTCAAAAAAAGGTGACGGGATTCTGTATAACTTCTTGGCTGTAACCTGCAAAACAGTTAAAGCAAAAAAAAGAAACACAAATTTTTGTCCAAAAAGTTGGGTTCACCAAATGTATCTATGGAAAATATAGATTGTTAGATGGGTTAGCACAATAACAATAAAATCCATTGAAATAACAAAGTACAAAGGAAATAATATGAAAACAAAAGGAACAATGTTACCCTAGGTCTTCATCTTCCATGGTTGACCTTTGTTACACCTCCTAGCTTGCTGTAAATAGAGATGCTCTCAGATTTGTATGAGCAACTATGACAAATGACAAGACCAAAGCAAGTTTTGAAGGACTTTATTGAAAGAAATGACTTGACAATAGACTAAAATGACAATGACTGCAAATGTTAAATGACCATAACCTAAGTTGACAGAAAATGACATGAACCAGAGAGAGACAATTGACAGGAACTGGAGAGAGCCAAATGAGGATAAAATTGCCCTTTTATAAAAATTGCAATTTCGAATGTGTGGCCAGGATGAGAAGATGACAAAAAACCCTAGAATCAATGATCAAGATTGAATGTTGCAATAAGAATTAGGGTTAGGTCAAAATTAGGGCAAATAGGAATGAAGGGCCAAGATTGAATTATAAGATAATTCAATCAAGGGTCGAAATTAAATGAGATGTCAAAAGTCAAGAATTAATTTGGAAGATAAGACTGGCACGGACAAAGAGGTTGCTGGAGAAATTAAATAATAAAATTTATTTACTCCAGGTGACCAGTAAATAATTAAATAATAAAGATATTATTTAATTATGGAGGAATGTGACAAAAGAATTATTTTGAATTTTAATGATTTAATTCAAAATTCCAGAGAATTGGACTAAATTAAATAAATCAAATTTATTTAATTTTAAAGAGAGAAAAGACTAATGAATAATTAAATAATTAAAATAATTATTTAATTATAATGGAAGTGGACAAAAATTAAATAAATTAGAATCTATTTAATTTTAAAAGAAGGAACTTAATTAGTGACGTAATTAAATAAATAAAATTTATTTAATTAATCAAGGGAGAATAAAGATAAAAATGAATTAATTAAATAATTAAAATTATTTAATTAATAGAAGAATTATGACTTTAGAAAATAATTAAATAATTAAAAATTATTTAATTATTAAGAATGAAAGGGGCAATGTTGAATAATCAAGAGTTGCAAACCTAGGACAATTTTATGTGTCTACAATTTGTATAGGTTTTAAAACCAAGTTGTTTGAGCACCAAGAACTTGAAAATATTGCAAAACATGTTATAATTAGAGTGTGGACAATGTACATCCTAGATATGTGTCCACATCTACACTGAGAATTCATTGTCATTGTCATCAAAATCTCTAAATTTTATATAATTCCTCATCATTTTCCTACTTTTCTATAGTAATAGATGCATCAATAAAGAATAATTCCTACAACACAACAAAGAAGTGGCACCCTTCAACTTTACCATATCCTCATGCAAGAAATGTAAGTGGCATAATACTAAACCATATTTTGATATTTGTGTTGAATATCAATTGCCAAAGTCATCGAGGAAATGTCCATCTTAATATCATACTCTTTATACAAAACTTGACATATAGCATAATAAGTATTCTAGAAATAGTATTCAAAGTCAATACAATCAAAAGGTTCCACCTTAGAAGAAAAAAAAGACACACCATTCATCGTCAAGTCATGCCTCCTTTGAATAGGTAGCACACCTTTTCTGTACCAAATTTTATTCTTCTCATATTCATTGTATAATTTGAGGAACTTAATGGGTTTAGAGGAAAATGGATTCAACTGGAAAGCCTTAATTACCTGACTCATAGAAATATCTAGCATGGGAAAAATATAAGGAAACATTTTGATTGTTCTATCATTTGGCTCATAACATCTGGCCAATGCTAACTAACATCAAGTCTACCTCCTCAAATACATTTGGGCACACTAATTTTCCTATGTCACATACTCATATGTTGTAGGAAGGGTGGTTGGCTTCTCTTCTTTTGAAATCATAGTAAAATAGGTCCCAACCACTTGGTGGCATCACAATATCATAGATTGTAGAAGTAGCATCCTAAAAAAGAGGAGTCAGAATACCCTCACTATTCTTTCTCTTCCCTACTTTCTTTTTTATTTATTGCTCTAGGTCCTGAGGGGGTTGTTCCATAAACCTAGGATGATCTTTCTTAACAGTCCTTTTCGAGTTGGGTGTACTTGTTTCATCAGACTAAATTTGGTTTCTATGAGGTTTAGCTTTGATAACCCAGTTTTGAGTGGGTTTTCTATCAGTTTTAGCTCTAGACCCATTATGTTGACTCATTATTACTTAGCAATGAAACTAGGGTTTTCAAGATACTGAGAAATCACCCTAAGTGGCTTAAACTCACAAGGTTTGCAATAAAACTAACAATTCTATCCTTCTTGCCCCAAACTGTAAGAACAATAGTTCCAATTCACCTTTAATAGATAAAATTATCACCTTTAAACATAATAACCCCAACCACTTATAAAATTTCCAAACCACCCAGTAAACAAATTGATTCAGGAGCCAAAAGATTAACTTACTTAGGAGCGAATTGGTTGCTCTTCATACTTAGCCCTATGTAGTGTTTTACTGCTACTACTTCTCGACTCAAATAATTCCTATTTATGTGCCAATTTCAATTACTCAAAGAAGATACCAAAAAATCTCTTTAATATCCAAATGTTGAAGTGCATTCACCATTAATGGTTGATTGGTTGTTTGTGCGAGCAAACTAATGGATAGTTTTTCTGGTTTGAATCCTAATCATTGATTCTCTAGTTTTAAAATATAATCAATGGTCCCCTTTTACCATCACCCATGCTTTTAACAATTATTTAAAGTAGCAAGGAGATCCTGAGAATATGCCACATAGCCATCCACTAACACGTAATAAAACATGTGCCCTTTTACTCATTGCAGAAGCGTGAGAGAAATTCTTAGAAGTTTTGATGATGGGCTTCTCTTGGTGATGCATTTGAATAAATTGAACTATCACATGTCATAGAAGTGAACTCATAGTTGGAAACATCTTCAATGATGGGAAAAGGTAGTGATGAAATATGAATCCAACATGTGGCCACTACACTACTTATTTTATGCTCCTTCCATTGCTTGTCACTAAAGCTAGAAAAATTTCTAAAATATTTCAGCTATGGGGTGATATAACACACCGACATACCCATTACTCATCATAGAAGTGAAGCCAAAGGTTTAAATAACTTTGGTGATAAGTTATTAAAAGGAAAATTTAACCCATTGCTCATAGTAGAAGAGAACCCGCTAGTGAAGAGAACTTCAATGATGAATCATGATTTAAGTGAATACAAAATCCCACATGGAAATAAGATGTTTGTAAAGAGGGGCCATGCCAAGTTAACAAGGCTCAAACCTTTAGGAACAAAACATGAGGCCGACATATTTCACCATGAAATATTTCCCACCCAGCGATAATAAATATTAAAATAATGAGGTGAACAAGGTAACTGATGAACTTAAAATGGGGTTTGTGTAAACATGACTCAAAAGGCTCAAGTTGTGACTTAGATTACTAGGAACTAGGTAAGATAGTCCAATAGAATATTAAAACCTTCAAATCTTAAAACCTCATACATGCAAGAGATACATTAGAACTAAATCCCTTTCCCCCATCCTGGACATGGATGCAATAGACTATTATAGGGCACAAAACCAGCTCAAATTTTTCAAAACTTTAGGAGCTCTACTAAGTTGTATGTTTGTTGTCAAATATTTTGTGACATGAGTTTTGAATTATCATTATGACTAGTGGTGAGAATTTTTCATATTATTGCTATTAGGCTGAAATATTTATTGTAGAACTATATATATCATTTTTGTGCCCATAGAATCAATCCGCATGCACCAATTTGGTCTATGTTTATGCACTTAGTTTATACAATTTTGGTTACCTAAAGCTTCTTCAACCCACTTTCTAGAATCTAAATTTCCCCAAAAAAGAAAATTTTAATAAACACCTTGGAGGATTTTTTTAGGGCACAATCCTCTCCTTTGGTCAATCCACCCTCATCCTATACTCTATACCTTGAACCTTATAACCTAAACCCTTAAATTATCCCTCAACCATATACTCA
>VDFB02032111.1:0-21576 GCA_007258455.2 Sequoia sempervirens
ATTTTGCAAACTATTGAGTTGGTTAATGAGATAACCAATTTTCATGGAAATCTCTAGGTATGTAGCTCCAAAGTAAGTTGAAGTTATTCGGAGAGATGGAAGAATGTGTTATGCCTCTGATATTGAACCACAAAGGTGAGCTACAATAATTCAAAACCTGGAAGAATAGTTTGGGAGAAATGCTCATAATAGCTATGATGGCATTGACTATGACTGACTACATCCTACTAAATTCAAATATTGATAGAATGATGGAGATCGAGACCAAAATGGATAATTTTGTTAGATAGGCCAGAACCTTAATTGATGTCAGGTACACTCAGCATAATGCAAAGGTGCAGGGTTTATTGGATGTGAAGTAAAGAGGAGTACATCACTTGGTTATAAAAGTACACTGAGTGAATTTGTATTGGGATGTATAATGCACATGGTGAATAATGGATAGGAGAGAAACAATAAATAGCCTAAAAATAGTATAAATTATAATTTTGATAAAGTATTACAAAACATTGTTCTCTCCTCGACATAGAATGGGTGGCACAAATTGTTGATGTGGATAATGCAGTGTTTATCTTTTTATACTTTTCATTCTTTTCAAAATTTACTGACTGGGTTACCTGTGGATAACACTTTTGAGCCCATTTTGGATATTTTTGAAGCTATGGTAAAAAATGAAGGATAATTTTTTAAAGTGGTACCAGATATTTACACCAAATGGATGTTGTTTTTGCCTCTTGTTTCTTCCCACTAGCTGAGAATTTGAGTGTAACTAAAAATGGAATATTTGTTATAGCGGTCCAATAATGTTGTGACGTGTGTGTTTTTTGGCTTGAGGCTTGTTTTTCTCTTTCATTTCTATAAGAAATAATTCATGACCAGAAGCAAGGGGTTCATTAAAAATTACAATCAGCATAGTGAATTGTATATGGAATACAAAGCATATTTTTTGGTTTAGTCTAAAGTTTTAAGTCTGTTGTCATGTATGTAATTTTGATAATAGAATAGCAATACAATATAGAATAGTGTGAATTCCGTAGGCCATTTTTCTCTCCTTTGTAAGGGTTATACGAGTTATTAATTAATATAATCAAGTGTTGTGTTGATTTGTCTCCATTTCTTTATAGTGGATGTGGAATTTCATTCATGCTTATTGATTCAATGAATTAGTGTAATTTCTTGAATGAGATTGTTGACTCATATGAATTATGTGCTAAGGATATCTTCAAGAAGTAGTGGTCAAGGATATTATAGGGAAGTGTTGTAATGCATTATTTCTTAACTTAGATGTTGCTATTGTTGAATCATTATCAAATTGAATAGCTCAAGACCAAATTTGTATTTAGTATTAGGAATTGGTTTTAGTAGATTAGTCACAATTCAATTCCTAGGTCAATTTATTAGCCAATCACATTTTATTTACAAATGTTTCAGATGGGCTATCATTGTAGTCATTATACGATGAGTTTTGTCTTTCTCATTCTCTATATGTAGTGTATTATTTAAAAGAACTACCAATTCTTTGATATACTATATTGTTCAATGAAATATATGTTATTTATAATGTATCTAAACATACATCACATTATTCCTTGAATATACATTGTGGGATTACCCTCTTGGGTTTAGCAAAGCCCAAAGTATAGGAGTAGAAGTATTCCAACTTTTACTCGTTCATTGGACAATCCCTCTAGAGTACTAAGTATTGGAAATGGAAAGGTCCATAGATATTTCTAAGGATAATTTTGGTTATGAAGCAACAAATTGGTGACTTTGTTGGGGATTTGTTAAGTTCAAAATATCTAGTTTAGATCTAGTATAGTCTGAGCCTAGTGTATTGTTATTCTTTACGACATAAAGAATAATTGGTTTTGATTGTGTTGTATTAGCCACATATGTTATGACTAGTCATATGCATCAAAATCTATTATTTTCTATCACCTTCTATTGGGTTATCTTCAAATCCTTTTCTGAGATCGCACGTACCAAGTGAAAGTACAATCAATTTCTATTTCCCAGCATTCTAGGTGGTGACTCTGAAGTTTCTAATGCTAGTGAGAAAATAAGTTGCCAAAAGGAACGTGAGAAGGAGAGTTCCAATGCACTTGACACAATGAAAAAGACCAGAAGGTACACTAAGAATCATCCTAAATAGAAATTGAAGCTCGAGCTTGTGAGAGACAAGCAGCCACTATGCGTGAAGAAAACTATTGAATCAGGTAAGTTTATTAAATCCCTTCTTGGTTCGTCTCCCACTTTGAATAATGAAGTGAATAGTGATAACATTCAGGGAGAATTACATGAAGCTGAAGGGCCTAATGTCAATCAAGGGAGTTTTCCTTTAAAGCAAGTGTTTGATAATGAGTTTGATATATTGAGAGAAGAGGAAAGATGGGGATTCTAGGATAGTAACAAGAAGTTCTTAGAACCTTTAGCTCGAAGAGTTGGGTTTATTTTTAATGAGGGAAATTTCAATCCAAGAGGAGAGTCTCCCCATTTAGAAGTACATATTTCCCTAGACGAAGACCCAATTGAGAAAGCCTATTATATTCCCACACCCAGTGAGGCTAGGAATATCTTAGAAAACAAACAAGACATAGATAATGGCATGATAGCTTTAGAGGAGGAAGAAGAAGATAGTAGACTAAAGGAATTGAAGGAAAAGGAAGATATGATTCTAGATAAGTAACTTGAGAGAGATGATCGAAAGAAAAAAATAGAGAAAATGAGAGAAGATGTTCCTATGCATCAGGCCTTTCAGGAAAGTGTTGCTAAATTTGTTGCTTAGATTATCCATGATGTTCCTAAAGTTTCTGTATAGATGGGGACCTCCACTATTAATACCTACACCACATCTGTTGTAACTTCCAAAGGCTCAAATCCTTTTGCTACTGCTAAGAAAAATTCATTCATAGATCATGGGAAGAATCCCATTGATCTTCAAAAGAAGACCTCCTACAATACCTTGAAAAATGACACCAATGCAAATACCCATACATCATCTGTTAAAACCCCCACACATAATGCTAAAGTTGACCCCACTCTTTCCAACACACCTCCAAATCTTGAGCTCTTGAAGTTGTAGTTGTAGAATGATAAGGTGCAAGAGGATTTGAAGAAAGCTAAAATAGAAGCAACTAATGTGGAAATAATTAGGAAAATTTCCATCCTTAAGATCTCCACACCAACTCCAGAGCTTTGAGCTCTGGACAAAACAATAATGAGTCTCAAAAGAATAAATCTAAAGGACATATTCCTAGTGGTGGGGTTTGTGGAGATCAACGTGGTGGAGGTGGAGGAAACAATAAGAACAAGAATACCTACTCTGATGATGATGAAGCAAAAAATAATAGTGATGGTAATGATGGGGATGGAAAAGGAAGAGACAATAATTGATCAAATAGTCAAAGGGATGATGCGTCCAGAAATGCTCATAGAGATAGGAACACTAGAAGATCTTTATAAGCTGATAGATACCAACAATTGTGTTTCACTGTAATACCTAGGTATCCTAACCCTTTCCCTAAAGATATTAGACCTACCTTAGTCAAATTTTCTAGAAATAATGACCTGAGTGGTGAAGACCATCTCAAAGTATTCACGAATGTTATGGAAAATTTCAAGGTAGAAGCATAAGATGTCACAATGAAGTTATTTATGTAGTTTCTCATTGAATATGCTTGTGAGTGGTATAGGGGTTTTCCTACCAAGAGCGTTGGCTCTTGGGAGGAATTCAAAAGGGTGTTTAGAGAGAAATATGGTGAGGAGACTGATTCAAGTTTTCTATTGAATCAGTTCAACAATATTGCTAAAGGTTATAATGAGTCTTTGGACTTTAATACAAGATTCCAGAAGGCTAGGAAGAGGTTGCCTCATCATTTTCAATTGAAATACAATGTGTGTTTGGTGAATTATTGTAATGATTTTGATGTGAAGATGAGTTACCACCTATTGGATAAGAATCCTTGGACATTGAGGGAGGCTTACAAAATGGTTGAGCACATTGAGAATATTAGTAGAGAAACTAGTGAGGGTGGTAGAAGAGATGATCCAAAACTCTTCTGAAATCCAAAAAAAGTAAGATAAAGGTTTGGGTACTAAATTTGGTACTCAGGTATGTGCAGGATCATAATGGGCCACAAAGTGGTGATATGTAAGTGATATGATGGCCCATGTGGATGATGACTTTTTTCTTACCTAAAATTGATAAGGAAAAGGGTTTTTAAAGGAGGTTCTCAACTTTCTACCAATATAACTTTTTTTTTACTTTGAATTTAATAAATAATTATTATTCATTTTCTATTTGAATTACTATTAAAGTCCTGATTGATAGGTTGATTGAAATACATCTATAGCTTTCAAACCGTATTGTATTTTTTGAATCCAAAACATGTGTCACATTCTATGCTTCACATACTATAGAATTAAAAAATAAATGAATTTCATGAAGTTTTGACCAAGTTAAGGTGGTCAGACATACAATTTTTTATATTTTTTAAAAGTTGTAATAAAAAAATCATAATTAATTATTTATTTGGAAAAAAATTACAAAATATATGCATCACATTGGGACATGAGTCCTCTACTTATATCTAAAATATTATAAAAAGATATTCTCATTTTATTGTGGTTAGGGTGGTAAGACAGAACATTCTTATTTTTTTCCTGAATTTAAGTACTACTACATTGAAATTTCAAATTTTCACCAAATAGATTTAAAAAAAAAACCCTCGTAGTTTAGAAACTACATTCAATTGGCTACAAATTCTATTGTTACATATTTTTGAAATAATATAGATAACTTATTCAAATTTTTACCTCAAGTTTCCTAACTCTAATTTTTTGAATTTTCATCACCACTTAAGGGCCTATTTTTTCCATGATGATCCTGCACATAACCACTCTTGAAGATAAGATGGATATTTTTATGAAGACTATAAATGATAAAATTTCTAGAAAAGACAAGGTTTAGTCAAAAACTATCAAAGGAATGAAAGACCTTCTCGATTGTAGGATCACCCATATAAATACCAATTGGTATCATGGGAAGCTTGTTCCCAATAACCAAAGAAATACTCATAACAAAGTCCCTCTCGATCCTCTATAGAATAACTCAAGAAATTTTTTTGATGACACCCCTTGGTGTATGGTTTTCCAAATGCCTCACTCC
The DNA here is from genome assembly GCA_007258455.2 of Sequoia sempervirens. NCBI lineage: Eukaryota > Viridiplantae > Streptophyta > Pinopsida > Cupressales > Cupressaceae > Sequoia > Sequoia sempervirens. The sequence continues at coordinate 5,168 of VDFB02032111.1, forward strand.
TCCCATCAATGTGCAGTTACACAAATGGTTGAAGTTGATGAAGATGCGCTTGAAGAGTGTAAGCAATCAAATGAAGATGAAATTGACATAAATATTATTATGGATGGTTTATATTTGGCTTACAATGAGTTCTCATCTGATGTGGAACTTCATGAAATGGATGTAGATGATCAAATGGAGATCGCTAGTACATATCACCAATATGTTTTCTCAGATGAAGATGTTGATAGTGATATTAAATTATATAATTTAGAAGTAGTTGAAGATGGTGTTTTTGGAGTACAATACCAATGAGAGGGGGGTGAAACAATGGTATACTAATTCTAGATGAATCTAATATAATCTTTCAAAACTTTTTTAAAAAATATCATGAGAAAAATGCATACTCATAATCAAGAACTTTGATAATCATTATTAACTCAAGAAATCAACTCAAACCTTTAACACGACTAACATGAATATCAAGGAAACATCTATTGACATGAGATAGAGCATCATATATGAACATCATGGCACTTTTTCTAAATTAAGATAGGAATTATGATAACTAAAGCTTACAGATTAGTATCAAAGCTGCACCAACACAATATTTTGAAGCAATTTTATGATAAACATTAGCTCATGAACATAAGACTTAAGAGCAAGGAATATCATTCTAAATAGTGATACAAGACTAATATGTATTCATGCAGACCAAAAAAACTATAGACAAAGTGTAAATAAAAAACAATATTTCCTGAGTGGAAAACCCTCATGGGGTAGAAAAAACACTCATAAAATTTCCTCACTGGCTTTATCTAAAACTTTTTTGTTTACAATGCCTCACTAGTTGATTGATATGACACACTTACAATACTATCTCACTAATAGATTTCAAATTCCTCACTAGAAATACTATCTCACTAATACATTTCAAATGCATTAGTCAAAATACTATCTAACTGATAGATTTCAAATGCCTCACTGGCTATATATCAACATTTTCAATTGTTGGTTTAGTGATACACAAAGTATCACCTTTGTTTCTTTTCACATCTTCTGATCTCACATCACTCGATATTCAAAAGCATAAGTACAACCAATTTTTTAATGCACTAAGAGTGCTCTCAAACTTTTGATAATGCTTTCAATTATAGATAGAAAATATCATGAGATGTAAAATTATTTTTACATCATTGAGAAAAAATAACTCTTAACAGATTATAAAATCAACGACTACTAACATCTCTTTGTAATCAACAACCAAGATAAGAATGTAAAGTACAAAGGATCTCTATGTTTCTCTAAAGTGCTTGGATTTTTTTTCCTTAGTACCTTTCATGTCTCGTAAACTTCATAATATTTGAATCTTAGAACACACAAAACACACTAAGACATATTTTTTTCCTTTTATCAAGTAATAGTAATTTTCTATGATCTTTCAAAGCACAATGCATAGCATTATCAGAGTTTCATTTTTACAGAGCAATGTAACCTAGGGCTTTGAAATAATCCATTCAAGCATATTAAAGAAAAACAAAGCTAAGCACAAATAATTCTTTCTTTCTTTATATTTTTCCTTTACTTATTTTTTCCAACAATTTCCAAGCTTGAACTGGAAGATAAATAATGCAATCAACAATCTGACCAATCTCGATACAACCATACCTCATTCTTGCAAGAAAAAAAAACTACTTATAGATCTTAACTGTCAAATCTACATATTTTGTGGACTCTTTCAAGTCTAAGGCCCAAAGTTAGCTATCATAAAGCCTCAAAACCATTTTCTTCAAAGACCAACCGCCATACAACCTCTTGCAAGTTTCATTGAGCCCTAAGTCAGCTAAGATAAGAGTGCTTTATATTTACCAAGAAAAAATGATAGTTAGGACACAATCGATTACTTTTATCACATTGAAACATCACTATGTTAGCCTCCCATGATAACCTTTTACCTTTCAAATTATTGTGTAGTCATCAATCATAATAGTGTATATGACATAAAGTTCCCATGACAATTTAATATTTCCTAAGACAAAAATGTTGACCAATGATATCAAACTATTAAATTTAATTTCAAGACCAAAATTGAAGGACAGTGTATGTTCTAACTCCTTTTTAAATAGTCTTATCATCAATGAAAACATGACTAAGTTCCCTTTTCACATAATATGCCTTGATTCTTCCAATCCAGTAAATGTTAAAGAAAATCCCATGACATAATGTTATGACAAATTTGAATGTATGCCAAACACACAACTCGAATGCATTATGCCAAAACAATGCCAAACTAAAAACATAAGATATATCTGGGTATGTGCAGGATCATCATGGAAAAAATAGGCCCTTGAGTTGTGAAAAATTAAGAAAAATAAGAGTTAGGAAACTTGACGTAAAAATTTAAATAAGTTATCTATATTATTTCAAAAATATGTAAGAATAGAATTTGTAGAGAATTGAATATATTTTCTAAACTACTAGGATTATGTTTTAGCAAAAAAAAATCTATTTGGTAAAATTTGAAATTTCAATGCAGTAGTACTTAAATTTCAGGGAAAAAATAAGTAGGTGTTTGCTTGACCCCCCTAACCACAATAAAATGATATTTTTTTTACAAGATTTTATATATAAGTAGAGGACTCATGTCCTGATGTGATGCATATTTTTTTGTAATCATTTTCCAAGTTAATAATTAATTATGAATTTTTTATTACAAATTTTTAAAAATATAAAAAAATCGTATGTCTGACCACCTTAATTTGGTCAACACTTCATGAAATTCATTTTTTTTCTTAATCCTATAGTATGTGAAGCATAGAATGTGATGCTCATTTCAGATTCAAAAAATGTGATGTCATATGAAAGCTATAGATTTTTTTCAATTAGCCTATCAATCAGGACTTTAGTCGTAATTCAAATAGAAAATGAATAATAATAATTTATTAAATTCGAAGTAAAGCATAATTTATAAATTGGTGGAAAGCTTAGAATCTCCTTTAAAAATCCTTTTTGTTTCATCAATTTTGGGTAAAAAAAATTCATCAGCCGCATACCCTACGCATACCCATCATATGACCACTTTTTGGCCCATCATGATCTTGCACATTCCCACCTAGTATTCCTAATGTGGGTAGACACCTAAAATGACCTAGACCCAAGCTTCATTTTTTACCACTTTCATCCTAGCATAATTATGACACTTAATTATGTCCTTGGTCCACATTGACTATTGATTAAATAATTCATAATTGTTTAATTAATTCATGTCCTTTTATTCTTCATGATTATTAAATAGATAAATTTTATTTATTTATTAAATATGTCATTAATTGTCTAAGTCTTCCCTTAATTAAATTTCTTAATTTATTTTAATTACCCCTCATCATATTTTCCTGATTATTAAATAAAATTTTATTTTATTTATTTAATATGTCACTAACTCCATTTCAAAAATGAATTGATTAATTAATTTAATTAATCTTTTTAATCATAAATTAAATAATTATATTTAATTATTTAATTGTCAAAAATATTCTTTCATTTTAAATAAATGAAATTATTTAAAATGTCATCACTTCTTAACTGGGTCCATTTTGGTAAATAATCTAAAAGATTATTTATTGTCTCACAAAATCATTATTTTGGAATTAATTTAATTCAAAATAGCTATCTTTCCAAAAATCAAGTAATCGGGTAGATTCTTGATTTTCCAAATTGATCTTCAGTCCAACTCTTATTATCTTCTTGATTTTTTGAATCTCACAAATCAGGAGTCTTTATCTTCTTATTGTAAAATCTTTATTTTCTAATTAATTTATCTCATTTATTCTCCACCGTGATTTGATTATTTGAGATATTATCTTGACCATTCAATTAATGAATTTTCCCTAACCCTAATTAGGGATTCTCATATTTAATCTGGACCTTTCATTTTAGGTTTTGTCATGAATTAATCTCACCCATCCATTCAAAATGCCATTTTCCTCTTACTTTTCGATTACACACATACACACAAGTAGACATATTATAAGCGCATTGCATATTTACTCATTGGTAGACTTAGATTTCCATAGCAATTAAGGCATTTATTGTCTTTATTTGATCAAATCTTAGCATGTTTAGGCATTATCAATCATAATCATTTAGGCATAGGCATTTGGACATTTATGCAAATCCTTCAAAGCTTGGTGTAGGACATAAACATCTATTTGTAGATTGCTCGCACGACGAATCTAAGGGAAAAGTATCATCCAACAAGCAAGAAGGTACTATGGAGGTAATCATGGAGAATTCAATTTACAGGTATAACTGTTTAATTGCTTAATTTCCTTTGTACTTGATAGGTCTTTGGGTTTCTATTGTCTTCATTGATTTATTGCTAACACCCCTAATCCAAACCTAAAAAGAAATCCTCAATTACAGTAAGTATCAACTTGTAACTCTTGACATCATGTTTGTGTTCCTCTTTTAAATTCAATGATAACACAACCTTTGAAATCAATGACAAACTTGCATGCCAATAGGTGTATCCCTGAGAAGACCTTCAGATGAGGAGATAGTGAGATATATTGTGGCTTTGGCAGATCAAGCCAAAAGCTCATACCATCTAAGAAATAAGTTGTCAATGGTTAACAAGGCAGTCCTTCTAGTTCATTAAGGAATAGAATGCCAAAAGAAAAAATTACAAATCTGATGAGAGAGTAGAAGTGATCAAAGTTAAGGAAAATAGGGGAGATAAAACTTGGGCAAAGAAAATGGATAATCTAAAAGCTAGTGAAGAATCCAATTCCCCTATGGAAAAGGTGAAAACACAAAATTAAAATCTTAAAGTTTCAAGGAGGGATGCCAAGCTTGGAGCTAAGATATCCAATAATCAACAAAAGGAGAGTAACATAGAACAAGGTATGGTCCTTACAAAATTACCCAAGTACACACCTATTGAAATTTTTCAGTTACTTAGCCAAGTTAATGTCTTTTTTCTCCTTGTTGAAATGATGAGAATAGATGAACATAAGAAGAAGGTAGTAGCCCTTATTAATGGTGCTACTATAGCCTGTAATGAGTTACTGGTGCCCACTCCACCCAAAGTGAGTGATAAACACGAGAGATAAAAACATATTAAGGGAGTAATCACTAAAATCCCTCATATTTGTCTAGGAAATTTAGTAATCACTTGCCTTGAGAAGATTGATACATTTCTCCTCATGCTGATAATTGTTGAGGGAAATTTTATAAAAAACTTGTATCATTGATTCTTGAGCATCTAGCAATATCATGCCAGCCAAATCATGGAGCTATTAAGATTGAAAGTTGACAACACTCATGGTAAGTGTTATGCTATGGATTCAAGGGAAGTCCCTGTTATTGGTGTGATAAATGAACTTCCTTATAGATTAGAAGCATATCCAAAAAATAACTTTAAGATGAGTGTAGTGGTAGTTGATATCCCACCTAATTATGGAATGCTATTATCCAAAAAATGGAGTGCATCCATGGGAAGAAGTATGCAGTGTGGAATGTCCTATTCCACTTACCCTATTGATGGTAAGGATGTGCAAGTGGTGTGAGAACCAGAGTTGATACATATGTTGGAACGTGCTCCTGATGATGATACAATTCTTCTCATAGACACTAACATTAGGGATTTTAAATTCAAGGATGTTCCAAAAGAAGTTTATAGGCATCCTGCACCCATTGAAAATGAGGTTGTAAGATTATTTGACAAAGATGGACTTTGGAAAATGTGCTTTGATGGTGGAATCTCCAAGGAAGGTTTAGGTGTAGGGATATTGTTGGTGTCACCTAGTGGCAACACATATAGATTCTCTTTTACCCCATCTTTTGTGGAAGAGTACAAAACATTGTTGTTAGGATTATGATTGGATGAGAAGCATGGAATAAAAAAGATGATGGTGATTGTGGATTTTGAGCTCATGATATCCCAAGTAAGAGTCAAATATGCTTGTAAGAATAGTAGACTGAAGCAGTACAAAAATGTTGTCTAGGATTCCATCGAGTAGTTTGATGCTTTTGGAATTAATTTGATGGAAAGAGGATAGAATAGAGTAGATGACTTACTCACTAATATTGCATTGAATCCAAATGACATAATGTTTGTGGGTATCTATAAAGTTGAGGTACCTAGTCGAAACCTTTTGTTCCTGACAATATACACAACTAGCAAATTTTCAATGATGATGAGGATATTCTCAAATTTTTGAAATGTATAGATGAGTATTAAGGTTAGGAGATCAACTTTGGGGCCTTTGTCAAAAATATAGATGGAAAGGACATGGTATTTTGGAATGAGGTCATCTAGTTAAAGACAAACAAGATCCCCAAGGGCCTTGTAGCACTTGAAAGGGTCTTTGACATTCAAGATAAAAGCAAGATTAAGATAGTTGTTACCCATTTAGAGGACCTAGAGGAAATAAATTTTGGGATTGAAAATGCCCCTAAGAAAGTATATGTAGGAAAGAAAATGAAGCCAAAGGTGAAGGAAATGTTGATTTCCTTGCTTAGAAAGTACAAAAATGTCTTTGCTTTGTCTAATGATGACCTGAAAGTATACCGAGAGGAGCTATTTCAGCATGAGATTCCTCTTAAGGAAAATGCTAAGCCTTTCAGGAAAAAGAAAAGACCAATTAATCCTACTATAGCTCCCAAGATGCAAGAGGAGTTGTTGGTGTTAAGAGACGCTAGCGTTATAAAACCCATCAGACATTCTTCATGGGTATCTAACCAAGTATCGGTAAGAAAAAAAATGGTGACATAAGGTTGTGTGTTGATTTCAGGAATTTGAATGTATCCTCATTAAAGGACATCTATCCATTGCCAAACATAGAATCCATGTTACAAAAGGTGACTGGTTGTGAGTGGCTATCAATGATGGATGGTTTTTTAGGTTATAATGAAGTGAAAGTCAAGGAATCTAATCAATATAAGACCGCATTCACTACTCCATGGGGTACCTATGTCTATGTAAGAATTCCTTTTGGTTTAACAAATGTGGGCGCCACATTTCAAAGGGTCATGGATGTATCCTTTTTTTATTTCATTGATTTATTTATGGCTATCTACCAAGATGATCTAACCTATTCCTTGAAGGAGAATCAGTGCATACACTTGGAGAAGATATTTATCAAATCTTTAAAGTATGGGATCTCACTAAATAAATAAAAAGTTCCTTTGGGGTCACTTAAGGCAAGCTATTGGAGCACATTGTGTCCATGGATGGAGTAGCATTGACCCTGAAAGGGTGGCAGCTATAGATAAGATCCCTCGGCCAAGCGATATTAAGAACATTCAATCATTCTTTAAACAAATAATTTTTTTGAGGAGATTTGTAACTAACTTTACAGAGATTATAAGACCCATCTAGAGGATGTTGAAGAAAGGAGAAAAGGTAACTTGGAGTGAAGAACCAAATCAAGCATTCAAAAGCATCAAGTAGGCCATTATGAAAGCTCCAATTTTAAAATCTCTCAATTTCTCTCAGCCAATACACATTTTTTCTTTTGCATCTTTTCATGCTATTATTGTTGTTTTGCTATAGAAAAATGAGGAGGGATTTGAATAGCCCATTACATTCTTTAGAAAATCTCTTCAAGACATAGAGCTCAAATATTACATGATTGAAAAACAAGCATATACTCTAGTCAAGGATATAAATAATTTTAGGACCTACTTGTAGGGACTATTGTCATAGCTTTTGTTCCAAGCGTTGCTATGAAGGATATCTTTACTCGGCAAGAAACTATAGGCAAAAGGTGTAGATGGATCAACAAGATCTAGAAGTTTAGTATCGATGTCCTAATTACTAAATTAGTAAGAGGTTAGGGTCTAGCTAAATTGATGGAAAAAGCTGATTTGGAGGCTAACAAAGTTAATCATACAGAGGTTATTGATGTTGCACCCATTTGTGGTATGCAAACATGTGGATGGTATCAAAGTATTGTCCAATATGTATAGACTCTACAGTGTCCTTCAAATATGTCTGACAATGACAAGAGGACATTGAAATTGCATGCCATCAATTATGTGATTATTGATAATGAGCTATGGTGGAGAAACCTAGATGGCGTACTACTTAAATATGTGGATGGAAAGTACACATTAGAACTCTTGCAGGAGATGCATAGTGGAGTGTGTGGTGGTAATTACATGGAAAATATCACTACTCATAAGGTCTTAAGGGTAGGATTCTAGTGGCCTACTTATTTTAAGGATGCTCACAAGTTTGTTATAACTTGCGATGCTTGTCAAAAAAATTTGGGAAAGCTAAAATTTTCAGGAAGCTTGCTACTCATTCCTAGAGTTATTCAAGCCCCTTTCCAACAATGGGGAATTGATTTCATAGGAGAGATACATAACAAGTCAAGTAGAGGAAACTCATGGATCATAGTTTCCATTCACTATTTCACAAAATGGGTAGAGGAAATACCTACAAAAAAGGAAGCAAGCAAGGTGGTGGTGGATTTCCAATTGAAAAATATTTTGATCAAGTTTGGAGTCCTAGAAGAGATCATTTTAGATAATACTATATTCTTTAGATCTAAGGAATTCAAAATATTTTGTGATGGGCATGGCATACAAATTTCCTATTCTTCACCTTACTATCCTCAAGGAAATGGTCAGGCGGAGTCCAACAATAAGAGTTAGATAAAAATCATCAAAAGGGTGATGGAGAAGAACAAGAGAGCTTGGGACTCAAAGTTGAAGCTAGCACTCTGGGCAGATAGAGTGACTGTGAAGAAGGTTACTAGTTATTCACCGTTCGGCTTGGTATATGGCCTAGATGACAGGGTGCCATACAATAACTTGCAAAAGATGTATACATTTGAGTAGGAATACAATGACAATAACTTTGATGATATGTAGCATAGAATTGAGAATTTGGTGCAATTATATGAAACCAAAAAAGAAGCTCAAGCTAAAAAAAAAAATTGCAATTGCCGGTCAAGCATTTGGATGAAAAAAGGGCTTCTCCCAAAAAAATTGAAGTGAACTGTAGACACGTCAAATTAGCATTACACATATGCATCCACTCATTCATAAATCAAATTCACATTCATCCATTCAGTAGGAAAATTAGGTTCATCATCCATTTAAATTAAATAAATTAACTTTATTTGATTTAAGCCTACCATTACCTCATTTAAATACATCAAATCCTGACATTTCATTAATCCACCTTTATCTTGCATCATCCCTTTTCATTTAAATAAATAAAATATTTGAGTCAAATTGGTCAAACATCCTAATCATCATTAAACTAATCTAACCATGATTAAATTCTAATCTTACCCACTTGCATTCTCTAGATTATGCCACTTGCACAAATAAATCAATTTATTGATTTATTAAAAGCCTCATTTTCACTCAACATGGCCCTCAAGTTTGAAAAACATGACAAGTTGATTTGTCCCTCCAACATTGCATTTATTGCTCATTTTATTGTCCCCCTCTCAAAATTTATTGCCAAATTTGAATTCAAATTCTCCCTCTCATTGGCACACCTCCCAAATCTTTCACATCCATTGGCCTATCACCACTTGAAAAGTGTCCTCCTATCATTGGTTGAATATTTAGTCCCACATCCTCCATGTTTGGAACTCTTAGCATTTGAAAATCTTTAAATAGAGGCTTCATCCTCAAGAAAATCCTCCACAATCTCCACAAATCCATCCACAATCTGACACAAGGTTAATCTCTTCAATGGGAAGCTAATCTTGTCCACACCATCTTCATATCATATTCAAATCATTTTTTATCATCGAGCTTAAGCAAGGATTGGGAAAGGGCTTATTTCTATAAAAGCACTAATCCAATATGAGATAGAATTGACATCATGTTTTATGTGCTTTTGTTTTAATCATCTTGTTATTTATTTGCATTTCAAAACATGATTGGATTATCTCATGTGGATGTGACGATTTGCTTTGTTGTTAATGTTGTTTGTTGAAATACTAACCAAAAATGCAGATTTAGCATCCACATATTGGTGCTAGAAGGAGGGCATTCTATAGGAATGAGTCTTTGTTTCTATTTTTGATCATGAGCTTCTTTTTATTTTACAGTTAACCTTCTTTGGATTCAATTTCTGATGATATTTACTACAAAGTTGTTGATGCTAATTTTCTTTGAATCTTCACTTCCTAAATCATCATTGATTTTTAGTCAATATTTGTTGAAGAAAGAAGTTTCATTTTTTCAAAGAAACTTTATTCCTCATGCTTTGGGTCATATTAGTTAGAATGCATTTATGTGTCTGAAAAGTCATTAGGCCTTCCATATTTGTAGATGACTTTTATAAAAACCTGATGAAGATTGAATTTTACTATCTTATTAAGCAAATAAAGGATAATCAGTGATTTAATCCGCAACTCAGCCAAGTGCAGATAATACATTCCTTCACTCTAGATACATTATTAGAGGCATCAGATGTTAGATTAGTTAAAACTATTTAATATCCAGTGGTTTGCATTTTGGTTTACATGATATTTTTGAGGCCATTCTTCATATTTATGTAACTAGAAAATACCAAATACCAAGAAAATATTGGCTTTTATTCATGCAACCATGTTATCTCTGCCTCCACCTATTATAGATTAAGGATGAAGGCACTTCAGATTCATCCAACTATAAAGTGATGTCATAAAATGCTATCAGATTTAGCATTGAACTACCATTTTGTATCACCAGTCAACTAATGCAAAAGAATGAAGGCATATTAAATGCGATGTAAGTATTGTCAATGAGTGCATTCATCAAACAATTTTATTCAAAGAAGCGTGTAAGGTGATCTTCTTTCATCAAGGGAAGTATGTTTTACAAGGTTGGATTCGCACCTACCAAATGCATTTACTTGAAAGTTTTTTATTCACAAGACAACTTTATACCTTCCCCATATTGCGCCCATAGGTAATATATTTTAACTGGTCATGTAAATACTTTGAAATGACAATGATAGCACTATAGTTGCAATTATTGCATTAATTGTGCATTACATAATCATGTACTTCATGCCCGCTGCTCTGTACTGTGCATTCCCTGCAAACAAAAAAATGTGTTTTCTTTATTCATTGAATGTTGGGATTTTCAATGGAGTCTCCTAAAACAATATGGATGTAGATGCATGAGATAGGAGGGGTTATGGTTGGAAGATCTCAATTAATTCATATGGTTATGGTTGTCCCACCATAGCCGATTTGTTTGTTTTATTTAGAGGAGATTTAAAGTGCACAATTTTTCTTTTACTGTCGGTGTCCAAAGGAATCATCCCTTGTCCCCCTTTCAGCATTTGAACACGCCTTTTTTTGTGAGCTCTTTACACTCCAACGAAGGTCAACCATCCCTTAGTCTGTCCCATATTTAATGATCATCATTTTGCTGGTCACTTTCCTTTAACAGATGAAGGAGGTTGCTATGATTGACAAAAAGATTGTCAGTGTATTAGGAGGTCCTCAGCTTGCGTAGACATAAATATTAATGAGCCTGTCTGATCAAGACATTGTGGGTAGAAAACAACATCATTCACATTCGTATGATTTTTATATATGAATTTTGACCATTGTATCTGTTTGTTGCACTAGATATGTCATAAAGGCCAACGTAAAACATTAATAAATCTGCCTGATGAAGACATGTGTGGTTGGTAGTCACTATGGTTCACCTTCGTGTAACTCATATGTATGTGTTTTGATCGTTGTTTGCTGCACCATAAGTGGTTGGTCGTAGTCATAACTCTGAAGATGGCAGTCAATATGGTTCATATTTTCATTGCAAAGGAACTAAGTGCAAGTGTATTAATGTCTCTAATTGTTTTTGAGGTTGTAGGGTTGCTATCCTGAGATTAACATGTTGGCAAACAGATTCCTTAGTCTCAATCCATTTTTTGTTATTTTTTTACCTACTTGAGCCACTAAAGTGTCAATGCAAGGAGTGCTATGGTCAACATACATGTTTTATTGGGAATCTCATCGTGGTCTATATAACATTTCCTTAGTTATTATTCCTTTTTTTTACAAACATTAAGCATATGTTTCTTTAATCAAACTCCAACAAGTAATGTAAAGAGAAGTAGAAATTACGCTCTTGGTGTATTCATTGATTATTTTTGTTACTAACATAAGGATGTTAGGTATAAGAAATTTTGAAATCAATTAGTCTTTATGGCTTTTTCTATATCAAATAGAGGTTTTGAAATTAACTAATCTTTTATGATCTTTATATGTCAAAAGGGGAGGGTTTGAAACCAATTGTTCTTCTATGAAAATAAGTATAGGGGTTATTGTCAATTTTGACGTTTATACTTTTATCATTTTCCATGTGTAACTCTTATTTGTAAATCTTCTATAGGTGAAAGTCAACAAAGGTACAAACAAAGGAAAAGTGAAAGGAAAAGGTACAAAGGTGAAATTCAACAAAGGTACAAGGATAACGAAAAGGAAAAGTGAAGGTGAAATGAAGAAGAAGAAAATGAAAGAAAGAGAAATGATGATGATGACTTGAGAAGATTAAAGTGTTCTTTAACACTATAGTGTTTATTTAAATGCTTTTACGAAATTGTTATCTTTTCATTTTTAGGACACTAACTTTCGTTTGGGTCTAAAAAGAACACTTTGATTTTTCATTTGTAAAAGGTTAAAATTGAACCTTAGACATGTACTAGATTTCAATTTGGGCTAAAATTGGACAAACAATCTTCATCTTTCTTTTGGTGCCTAGAACGAATAAAATCATTGCTTTGAAGGATAAAATGAATGTGTGCTTTTATTGTCTTGCAATTATTTACACAAAGTAATATCATCAAAAGACGTATGCGCTTCTCTCACGCCTCACGATGATCTTGAGAATTAAAAAGCTTTTGGTGAAATTAAGTTGCATAAATAATTTCCCATGCACACTTCGATTTGGGTTTAAAATTGAACATCTTGTGTGAGTGTGAGTAGAGCATCATCGCGTATATTCTCTCTCTTTGAGTCGTCAAAGATTGATCAAGTTATAGATTGTGTCTTTGCTCACTTTTGTTTATCATAGAGGGCCTGCCTTGGGGAAAAAGTACTCACCCAAGGGAATGACTCAACTGGTAACACTCTAAAGCCAAGAGTATTTCCAGCCGGGTTATAAATGTGGATATTGGACGAAACACCAATATCATGCGATTGACTCCAACAAGATGGATCTGAAAGGGGACTCTTGCCACGTTGGGTCAACTCCTACGAATGGAAAGTCCAAAATAGAACCCTTGTTTTTTAGTGGCCTATTGATCCATTGAGCGATTTTTTTGAAGTGGTGCATTGGAACTTAGATTCCAAGAAGTTACTTGCCATGTCCGATCTTGGTTGAAATATAGAGGTTAGGACTTCATTCTTAACATACCTTTATATTTTGTCCTTGGTTGCATGTAAAATCATCTCTTCTACAAAGGGCATGAGGCAAGCCCACCAAGAAAAACGTACCAATTGAGCTAGGATGTCATATTGCTTTTGGTTTGAAAACATAGTGCTTTATTCGAAAACATTTGCAAACAAACATTCAACATGATTCTCAAGATTTCAAACCCTTTAGGAGGAAAATACCATTGACCAAATTCTTGTGTTATTGCTTGCCCTTGGGATTACATCCTTGGAGGTTTCTAAACACTTGAGTTTACATCTCAATTTTCCCCCTAAAGTTAAACAATAGGTAATCTTTGCCTTAAATTCATCAAAGTTTCACATAATATACCTTGTGAAATGAGACGAAGTTGAGACATTGGAGATTTAGTTTGAAACCTAATCAAGAAGTGTTTGTGCTAAAAAGAACTCATTAAGAAAAGATTGAATCAATTGGACCCCACACATGTGCTTGGCATCTTTTAGTCATATGGGTTTCATGCAAACATTGGTCTTTTGATTTTGAATTACTCTTAGAGAAAGGCATGTTCTTCACTATCTTGGCCTAGTAATCAATTCCTTCCTAGGTTCATTTAGGATCAAATCAAACACCTCATCCACCCCAAACACCTATCAAAATTCATTCATCCAAACAAGTTTAGATCTTTGGAAACATCATTCTAGACTTGGGTAAATCATCAAAATCGGAATCACCTTGTTTAGCTAGGTGTATGGGAATGCATCCTTTGTCATACATTTAATTAAATCAACAATCCTTTGAAAAAATTCATCCTAAGATCACATCTAACATCTTAGGGTTTATAAGTTCACTATCCAAATCCAAGTCAAACCAATCAAAATCAAACCCTAATTCTAGCATTGATCCAAAGTCCCTAAACGTTCAAACACTCATATCATTCACCCCTTTCATCCTTCATCTCATCATTGGTCCTAAGAACCTTATAGGTCACTTTTGCAACAAGGTCAAAACACAAGAAGAACATGGAATACAAACTTGATCCATACATCATGAGTAATCCAAGTCAAACAAACTTTCAAAGCCTTACAATGCTGATTGATTATCAAAACTTGCACTCATACAATCCATACATAGGATCGTCACCTTCGACAAATGTCAATGACACAATGAGTGTGAGTATGCCCAAATCATAGATTGGAACACATTTCTCGATGTTAAATCCAAGTCCAAACCTACAAATCCACCAACCAAACAATCAAAGCATGAGCCTTCAAATGAACAATCTCATCCCATGAAATCCCTACAAGCCAAATGAGAAAGTACCAAGCACAAGTTTTTGAAACATGAATCTAGAAAACTTTGGGATGGATACATTTGCAAATCATACGAATATTCCAAACATCAACAATGTTCAATTTCAACCTATCATGCCAAATCAGAACAATGTCCAAAATCAAATTTTTCCATGATCCCATTCAAAAATCACAAGTACACACTCTAAATCTGCTTAAACAAAAGCCAAATGAACTATATCAAGGGAGTCAAGATAGAAATCAAGAACAAATTTGGCTAGATCAAATCACTACACTTACCAAAATAGTTTTGTCATTACGCCAAGGAAAATCTCCACCACCATTACCTACATCATTCCTTGGTTTAGGGATTCCCCCTTTACCTAGCACCAATCATTCCATCTAAATCAATCCACCTAGCACCAATCAAGCCATTACATCAAATCCTTTGAGTATACCATCAACATCACGCCAACATATGGTATTCAATCAAGCAACAATGTTGATCCCAAATCAAAACATGGTCTCCCAAGGGCCTATCACCTCGGTCATTCAAACCATCCCCATCACTTCGATCATTCCAACAACCACTCTCACACCCATCACATCTCAACCCCTCACTTCCATGATCATGAGGCATATCTCAGAGCACTTGTCCACTATATCCAACATGATTCCCGATCCACCACCACCCCACCACCACCAGCACACCACATCAAGCCAATACAACGTGGAATTATAAGCTACTTTTCAAAGGGGATTCCAACAATATCTAGCCACGCAACAAGCAACACAAGCTCAAAAATTGCAACAAGCCTCTCAAGCTACCCAAAAAACACAAGCACAAGCACAAAAAATCACAACTGTTGAGAACAAGGATTGAGATCAATCCACCATTGAACACCTTGAAACTATGTCTACTTCATCCAATGATCAAATCAACATATGTCAAGAGTCAATTTTCAATCATGGTCAAAATTCACCAACTGACAATAATCCAATCCAAGAAATTTCAACATCACTTGACTCTATGGCTGAAGACATTCACAATCTCTCCACCACAATTGTTGAAAACAACAGTCAAGATCTCTCCATCAAGGAGCACATTGAAGATGTATCTACACAATTCGATGATCAACTCACCATACATCAAGAGCCACTTTTTAGTGATCTCTTTCAAGGAGTGTTAGGATTATTTGATCCAATTGACATAATGCATGATCTGTTGACCAATGATCATATTGAAAATGTCTCTACATTGCCTTATGAGTTAGAGGATATATCTCAAGAATTTATTCCAAAGCATAATCAAAAATCATACAAGAAGTCTAGCAATGAATTCTGAGACATAATGACATCAACAAATATCTTCTAGCTATAGATACTAAAGATGAACTCTAAACCCTTGGGGATGTTGGACCTTTACCGTGTCTGTGGTGACGTCCGGACCCTTTTGTGAAATGATCCGTCGCTGGAATTCCCGTGTCTGGGAATAGGTCCAGAGGCGTGGTTGAGCTTCCAGAATCATTTCAAGGATGAGGTTTTTGCTCGGATGTGTGATCTGTGGATATCTCCTATCTAACTTGGGGATGCGTATCAATCCTACCCATGAGATGCTTTCTATAGATGGACACGTAGATGATCTTCATCTAGAACAAGATTTTGTTACACAAAAAGAGAAAATTCTTAACTCCTACACTCAAACTAAGTTATCAAAATTAGGATCAAATATGTCCCAAACTCAAATTGAGGACATCATGTATGAAGATATCCATCATT
>VDFB02032112.1:0-87199 GCA_007258455.2 Sequoia sempervirens
AGCTTATTGGCTATAACTATTGCTTATGTTTATCATGTTGTTATGATTGTTTATGATTGATCTTGCTCGTTTGTGTCGGTGAATAAGACAATGTAGCATTACTCATTCGTGAGTACCCTACTATGCTGCAATTCTTATTCACGGTGTGTTTTCTAACATGAGTATATATATGTATGTTTTAACCTTGATGTTTTCCTACAGACACAGGTACCGTGTAACGGCTCCACCTGCTTGTTAGGTTTGAGCGTACCCTAATTCAATAAAATTAAGTTGTTGGAGGTATTGACAGGTCCTTGCGAACCATCGTTCTTTTTTGAACGAGTATCTTTATGTTACCCCGTGTAGTTGTCTAGTGTATTTTGTCATGTTCGTTTGTATTGTTTTGTGTTGTGAATAAATATTTTAGTTTAGCAATTGTTCATTAATGTATTTTTAAATACTTAAGCTTCTGTTGTGATTAAATTTATTAATTTGAATTAAATAATTTATTTATTTAAATGGTGAAAGTTAAATAATTTATTTATTTAAATGGTGAAAGTGGATTATTTCAAAAGAATCTAATTAAACATAAATTGTTGTTTTAATGAGGCAAGAGGATTTTGTGGAAATAGATATATATGAGAAGAAGTTTTCTTCAAGTAATAAATTTTTGACTGAAAGATAATTAAAGTGGGGATCTGGAGTTAATGGTATGTTGAATTGGTCGAGCATATTAGGGATACATGCGTAATTTATAAGAGGATTTTTGGGGGATTTGTTCATTTTTTCACTCTTCTCACAATGAGAATTGCCTTTTAGGATGGATAGTATTGCTATCCGCATCGACTTCTGGGTTTCAGATGTAAAAAGTTAAACTGCTTATTGATAAAATCGATGGTATTCTCATGCATGATAGCAAGAAGGTTTAGGGTATTTCCAAGATAGCCAGCATGGGCATGAAGGTCAACCGCGCACACCTGCTCATCTACTGTATATGTAATTTAATAAGTGCTACTGATGTGTGAGGTATGCGCAACCCTCATCTTCTTAACCTGCGTGACTACATGCGCCTGGAGCACAAGCAAAGCTTATAATGTTGGGATGCATTCCAAAATGCTTCAATAATTCAAAGATTTTGAGAGCTTCCTTGCGAAATCCATTTTGTGCATATTCTGCAATCATCGCATTTCATGAAAGGCCATCTATATATATACCCACCGTTTGCATTTGCTTGAAAGTTTATTTTTAATCCTTTTTCGTGCATATCCTGCAAGCATCGATTTACACGTGCTAATCGCATCCCTTGAAAGCTATCTTAAGCTTTTTCAACAATACAATCTGCGCACAATCTGCTATCATTTTAGGAAAGATCTGAGTAGGTGGCATTTGATTTCTTCAATCGAATTCTGGTGGCTATTTGGAAATTTTAAAAGAGAAGTCAGGAAATTTTGTTACTGGACAGCTAACAGTTTGCTAGGTATTTTTCTGTTTGATTTTTCTATGAAATTTGTGCTTTTTATTGTGGAAGTCAGGACCGACCATTCATAGTTCTTTCTCAATTATTCACATGCCTCGTTATATTGGTTGTAAGCTTGCTACCTGTGTGAAATTGCTTAGAAATTCTGATGTCCTTATTCAACACGCCTTGGCTGTTCAATTATTATAAAGTCATTATGAGGATTTGTTGGAAGTTAGTTTAGATTTTATTCCTGTTCATTCTTTGAATGGATCCGAAGCAATTCTATAATGTAAATAGAGATACGTCTTTTCTTTGATAACTGTAGTTTTCTCTTGGGTATCTATGGTGTTTGATAAAATCATATATCTTGGCTTGATGCCGATATTCTTGATAGATAATAGAATTTTGATCTTTTACCATAGATCTCCCTGTATGTGTTTGCGCGCAGCCTCCTACTTTTTATGATCTCTATATAACTTTTGATCAAAGATCTAATGATCATTATTTTCTGAGCTCTTAGTTTCCATCTGGTATAATATTTCCTTCTCCACCAGCGCCAGTTATTTGTATGTTATTTTACCTGTTAGTAATTCCAGCGCTGCCTTTTGTCCATTGGATAAGGAAATTCCAAATAGGTGCCGTATTTCTTTTATTCCATCACCTGTGCCAGCTTGCTGTGTTCTTAATAGTATAACTATCAACCTGCGTATTCATCACATTCCTTTTTGTATCTACCAATTTATATTGATACTCCAAATTTTGGAACAGTATGGTAAACTTTCAATTTGTAAAGGGTAATGGTTATTTTGAAAAGAGGCGTACCCAGAAGAATCACTTGTGCTATCCTATTTCAACTTTAATTTGTCATGATCAGCGCCACTTCATATCCTCTCTGTCCATAAACAAATCTTTAGATTTATCTACTGCTATTAGAATTCCTAATTTTTGCATGTATAACCTATAACTGAAATGCATGGCCATTTATATATATATATTTATCAGTGTCAGTTATCACGCCTCACACTACCAGTAGAAATGTAAGTTAGGCGTAGAACCTTCTTCAGTTACATAAAAGACTACGAGATCAAAATTTCTTTTATAAGTTGTATACCTCCTTTAAAGGCGTGAAAACTGTCAAAAGTGTGTTGAGATGTACCTGCATGCATAATGATTTGCCAGCAGATTTACTTATATATTGAAAACTTCAGTTGTTAAGTTTGATTTTGAAATAGATTCATCAAGTTATTACCTGCAACAGTTACTTGCGTTGAATGCATGGAGTCATATTTCTTACGCATAGTTGTGATATTTATTTAGGAACTTATATATGTCTTTAGTTCAACTTGCCATGCATGCATTTAATGGGTGGCAGTCTCTTTAATTAGAAAATCGTATTTATATATATGTCTATTGAATGTTTATATATTAACAAAGCCCAAGTGTTAGTTAAATATGAGTAATTTATATGATTTAAAAGTAATTTCTTTCGAGTGGATTTGTATATTGCAAGTGATTCACCGTTTGTTTATAATTATATATTTTTAATAATAGTGAGTTGAATTGCTTTTAAAATGATTGAATTTTTAGATATAAAGGATTTATGATATCCTTATTCTACCGTGTTATTTAATGTGATTTCTAAAAAAGTCAGTGGTATATTAATATTTATAGTTTGTTTATTGTGAAATTTTAATTCAAGATGTTTGGTTAAATGTAAATATTTGGTGTATATCATGAAATAGAAAGTTTTTGATTGTCTCGTTTGTAGATAAAATTTAAAACATTTATTTATGTTAAATATATTAAATAATAGATCTTTTACCAAACTCTTTATTTTAAGAGTTAGAGAGCATGAATAAATTGGGTAAGAATTTTGTGGTAGACGTGTAAAATTATGTAACACATTCTTCGTTTTCATAGGTTAGAAAATATGGAATATAACACATTCTTCCTTTTCTTACTTTGGTAATCTATTATTATGTTTTATTTAGAAAGTGAATTCTGAATTATAATAATTGATGTTATACATTTAAATATGTTAGTTGATAATAAATTGTTAATTCATGAAGGTTGATTATATGAATTGTGAAGTTATGTTTATGAATTATTAAATTGTGTACACACAGTGTTATTAAAGTCGTATTTTATTTCTTCAAAGGTTTATGAAGTAAGAATAAAGTATTGTTTAGTATATTATACTTTAATCATATTGCTTCATTACAATGATTTTCACTAGGGGTTATAGCTTACGTATTTTGTGGATTTATAAAGAAAATTCTTGGAGACGTTGGTCTATACCTAGAGGAGAATGTAAACCTTTGTGGTTGTAGATTTTGCGCTTGATAGCTATCCCTAGCCTTGTGATGTTGAGTCATGTTATAGAAAGAGTGGCTTGCATTAGGGGCCGAAATCTAGTAGTGATTGTCTGGGTAACCTAACGTAGGTGTGTTAATTAAGTGAGAACCTAACTAATGAATTAGGGGTTGGGTAGATCTAAACACTAAATCAGATAATGGTTTGCCTCACCTACTTCTTAATGCTCGTTTAGGTTGAGAAAAGGCTGAGAAGGCCTAGAATGGCAAGTCGTCATCTTGTCCTCTTGAAAGATGAAGTGACTCCACATTGGTTTGCATAGGGGCCGAGAATCGGTAGAGGCTGCCAGGGTAACTCTTAGAGATAGGGCCGGTAGTCTAGGAAGATTCACCAGGGTAACCTATCCCGACAGTGTGATGACACTCTTAGTCTATATCATGATGGTGTTCCTTGTGTTCAGATTTCTATTTGATGTAATTTGATACTGAGATCTTTTCTATTTTGATTTGTAATCATTATGTTATGATGTGAAATATAAACCCTGTAAACATGATGTTTTGTCTTCATTGTTTGTGGACCTGTTATTATCTCCTAGCACGGAGGGAGTGGACCTTCGGGTTTCGCGTGGTTGGGAGGAAACCGTGCTTTATCCTCTTTGGATTTTCTTGCAGATGATCCTATGCTTGCAGTTCTTTCCAGTTACTTCATTGTTCATGACTGTGGATGCGGAGCATGTTCATGGATATGGATGTCAGTTGTGATATGATCACTATCTGCTTTGTAAAAGTTACCTCTTGTATAAGAGTGTTTATATTGTACCATCATTGGATGCATCGAGATTTATTGAAATCTCACTTGTTGTAAACTGAACCATTCATGACATTAAATTTGTATTATGATTATGATAATGTGTTGAGTTTATTTATTAGGCTTAAGTAACATTGTCTTGGAAACCTTATGGCAAATGAATAATTAATTATCTTTTAAAAAAAAATTATTCTATTAAATTCATTCTTTACACTTCGTTTTAATGGTAACCAAGGCGGGGTGTTACAATATTCTTCATCAATGACAACCTTTGACATCAATGACAACCTATGTCCAAAAATCTCCCCCTTTGTCATTGATGGCAAACAACAAAATGTTGGGTCACCCATAAAACCAGCTGGTCACACATGAACACATTTCTCCCCCTTGGAAGATATATCATTTTGAGTTCACTTTCTTGCCCTTTGAAATCAATGGAAAAGGTCAACAATTCACTCAAATTCTCACCCTTTTTGCATTTCTAGAACACTGCATAATACAGATACTTGTTTCTCAGATAGACTCCCCATGATTACATGCATCAATGCTATTGAAAACACTTTGCAAGGCTACCCAATCTCCTTGAGACAGGGAGACCAAGATCCCCCTCACCTTGAGCTTCCTCTTGATTCAAGAGGAGGGAGCAATAACTCCCAACTTCTATTAAAGAATCTCAAATGTCTGGACTTAGGAAGTTGTTTTGTGAATATATCTACTACTTGCTCCTTGGTTTCAACATACTCCAAATTCACCTCCTTTTTTGCAACCTTTTCCCTTAGAAAATGATACTCGATTGCAATGTATGTTTTTTCCTTGAATACATTACCAGATTCTTTGATATATTTATAGCACTATTGTTATCACAAAGAATAGAAATAGGTTCATCAAACTCAATCTTCATCTCCTTCAAATTCTGCTTCATCTAAAGTACCTAAGTGCAACATGAAGTTTTCTTAATGTATTATGCTTCAACTGTAGATAATGAAATTGAGTCATGTTTCTTGCTCAACCAGGACACAAAACTATCACCAAGAAAGAATGCTCCACCACTAGTAATCTTCTGGTCATCTATGCTTCCTACCTAGTTTGCATCTGTATATGGAGTTAGAGTGAAATTTTTACTCTTTAAATACCACAATCCAAAATCCATTGTAGCCTTCAGATATCTAAATATCCTCTTTACTAAATTGACATGAGTTTCCTTGGGTGTTCATCCTCCTTGGTAGAAATAGGTATTCTAGTTAGGGAGATGATGTCCTACAAAGTATTAGCCTAATGACTTAACTCTAGGGAATGAGGGCAACACTTCTCCAAAATTTTCCATTTCATAAAGCCATGCAGCCCACACAAGTAGTCTCTCACATTCTTTCTGAAAAACACCGCAACAAGTACCATCAAATTCCTGAAGTCAAATTTAGAGAGGGGTATTTCAAATAGCTAGGGGTCCTCCTAGAATCTAATTTTGTTGTCATTACTTAGTTTCCATCTAAACCCAAAGTGTTGTAGATTTTTAACCCTATAGATATTGTTCCAAATCAAATAGTCACTAGGGTGGTCATTTGAGAGGCACCTAATCAAGGGAATGTTGTTGAGATATTTCACATTTAGAAATGTGCACCATTCCTTTCTATTCCTCAGATGGTCCCATCCAACCTTCACAAGTAGGGCTTTATTAGTAGGTTGAATTTTTCTTATGCCAAGACCACCACTAGATTTAGGGCTCGACAGACTGTATCCCAACTTATCAAAGCCAATTTATTTTTTTCCTTCATACTAGACTCAAGAAAATTCCTTTGATTTCTTTCAAATTTCTTAACAATATATCTAGGGATTTTGAAAATGGACAGAAAATATACCAGTATCCCTTGGAGAGCAATAGCTAAGAGTTGTAGCTTACCAACATGGCTAAGAGTAGAGCTTTTCCATCCAGCCAATTTTCTCTGCATTCTTTCAAGGACCGAGTTCCAAAAGCTAAGTTGGAATTCTTTAACCATTAGAGGGATTCCAAGGTACATAGAAGGAAGGGAAGCACTCTTACAACCTAGAACATCAATCACCCTATCCTGAAGGGCTTGTGTATTATTAAAGAAGTAGATCATGCTCTTGTTGTAGTTTATACATTGGTCAAAACTAGAGGCATAATTGTTTAGGCAATTCTTCCATTTTCTAGCTTCCACCACAAAAGTTTTCCCAAAGAGGATGGTATTGTCCACAAATTTTTGTATAGCCAAAGGTTCAAGGGAATTGGCCAGTTTGACCCCCATAATAGAAACATCAACTAGCATCCTTGAAATATTCCTACTTAGGACATCAACAGCCATAATAAAGAGGTATGGTGAAAGGGGATCTCCCTATCTTATCCCTCTACCAGCATTGAAGAAGCCATGTGGAACCCTGTTGACCAGAATAGAGTAATTAATAGTAGATATATATTAAAAACTAAGATTCATCACAATCTAATTGAGGCCTAACCTAGTTAACACTTTAAGGAGAAAACTCCATATAACTTTTTCATAAGCTTTGGAAATGTTGAGTTTAAAAGTCACACCAACACAATTACTTTTGTCCATTGAGTGCATGATTTTATGTGTGGAAACAACAACATCCAAAATGTGGGGACCAAGGGAAAAACCTTTTTGGCAAGGGATAATAATTTTATCAAGAAAAGGTTTTAGATGGTTAACCAAAATTTTGGAAAATATCTTGTAGATTGCATTACAAAGGCTGATGGGTCTAAAATCAGCCATGGTCTGGGGGTCATCATTTTTAGGAATGAAGGTTAGAAAGTTATGGATAATCTATTTTAGAAGTTTTCCCAACCTGAAAAATTTATTAGAAGTAAGGAATAAGTCCTCTCCCAAAATTTCCCAGTACTTTTGAAAGAAATTTAGAGGAAATCCATCTAGTCCAAGGGCCTTGAAGGAACCCATGCTGAAAACTACT
Organism: Sequoia sempervirens; assembly: GCA_007258455.2. Lineage (NCBI taxonomy): Eukaryota > Viridiplantae > Streptophyta > Pinopsida > Cupressales > Cupressaceae > Sequoia > Sequoia sempervirens. The sequence goes on from VDFB02032112.1 coordinate 7,502, forward strand.
AGTTTGACCTCCTCAAGAGTGACAACTTTGAGGATAGCAACATTATCCAAATTAGTTAGAGAAGAAAGAATGGATTCTAGTAATAGGTCATCATCAACAAAGTTAGGGGCCCTAGTAGGTTTAGATAAGACATGTTGAAAATATCTAGAGGCCAAATAGCCAATCTGAGCTGTAGTAGTGGCTTCTACCCCCAAATCACCTTTCAAATTTTTTATTTGGTTCCCTTTTTTGTGCTTGAGAGTTGAGATGTGGAAGAAGTGTTGTGGTCTCCTTCTTTCAACCATTAAATTCTAGACTTTTGTTTCTAGAATATATCTTCTTTTTTCAACACTTTGTCCCATTATGTGTGGTAATCTTTCTCTTGTTGACACGTCTGCTCACAAACATCTCCCTTTTCCATCCTTTTTTGGGTCACTTTAAGTTTATTAGAAATCTCACATTTTTGATGGAAACATCCCCAAACACCCACTTATTCCAACCTTTTACCATATTTTTGATATACTTGAGTTTTTGAATAACTCTAAACATGCGGGAGCTAGGGACAAGTACATTTTCCACTAGCCATCAATTGTATTCCTAAAGTCTAGGTGAGAGCTACACATTATCTCAAACTAGAAGGGAGAGGGACAAATAGAAAAAATCTCATTTAGGATAAGGAGCAAAGGGTTATGGTTAGATATAGTCCAAGGAAGGACCAACAAGTTGGAGCTAAGTAAAGTAGCCCAGTTAGGGGAGAAAAGAAATTTGTCAAGTCTTACCTGAATTAGGTTATCTCTCATTCTCTTATTGGTCCATGTGTAGTTTTGACTCTATAAGTCTATATCTACAAGTCATGTATCACTTAATAGATCATCCAAGTCTTCCATACAATCAAAATAGTCCACAAGGCCCACACACTTTTCAGAAGGATATAAAGGAGAGTCAAAGCCCCCTGCTAATAACCAATGAGCCTCTTTATTATTTAGAATCCAATTTGAGATTTCCATCCAAAGAGCTTTCCTAGCATTCCTAACATTGGGGGCATAAATATTGATAAGAATCCAAGTAGACCTAGATTGGGTGAATTGAACTTCCAGACTATTCCTATTTTGAAATAGTTCACTACCCCAAAGTCCATTAGGATTCGACATAATTTCCAAGCCTCCTGAGGCCCCATCCGCATCACTACAAGAAAAGTGAGCATTAGGCCAAATGTTCTTAGCAATGAGATCAAAATTTGATTTTTTCATTTTCACTTCTTGTAATAATAGTATATCAAGCTTGTGCTCCCAAAAATATTTTTTTAGGGCCAACTATTTATGAGGGATATTTAGCTCTCTTATATTCTAGGACAAAACTTTCATTTTGACATCTTCTTTGAGGATGCTTCCAACGTCCTATGCTTTCCAATAGCTATCTCTTTGGTCGTTTCTCTATTTTTGGTTTGTCTTTGGTTGGGTCTTCCCTATTTGGTTTTTTACATATCTTTCCCCAAAAGAAATTAAAAAATACTTTTATTTAGGTCAAATTATGGTGTCCATACATGTGCATAGTATGGTAAAAGAAATGACTTTTAAAAAGTGCTTTTTATACATGCCTATTAAAAATTAATTTATTTCATCTAGGTATTATAATAAATTACATATTTGGAAACTAGATTCAAAATACTAAATTTCATATTAGTGAATTTTTTAAGTTTCGATGTGTAATTGCTTCAAATTTTTAGTCCAAGTGTGACAAATTTTTTAAAAAAAGGAAAAGTGCTTCCACTTTTTGAGCTTTTTTGTGGACCCAACTTATTGCATCAACCCTGAATATAAGAAAAAAAAATAGTTGTCTGGAGTTTCCAAGGCACACAAGAAGTTTGCAATTACAAGCTAAAAATACACACAAAGTCACAACTATAAATCTTTGAATTGTGGGTTGCATAAGTACAAGTTAACCGGTTGCAACCATTCTTTTAGCCATAGGGTAATGGATCAAATAGCAAGGGGACACACAACACACCAAAGAAAGGTAGTAGTCATTTATTCAACAATCATGAGTCCTTTTCTATTAAATTTTCACAAGAGTTGTAAAGTTGTACAATCAAAGAACAACACATCAAAGGTTACATAGGTACTTTTGTAATGAGAAATATAGAAATCATGAGGTTTGAGGTCCTTATCAGCTATAACTAGGGCATTGGATTCTAGATATTTCCATCTATGTATTTTACTTTTTTCTCAAACATTTTTCTTAAGCCTAGAAATTTTTTTGGAGGATTTGAACATTTTTTAGATTAGTTAAGCTTTTTTGTAGGCCATTTATTTAGAAAGGATTATTGTATTGAAAATTTTTGGGAAAATTTTATTTCTTGGATTGATAAGTGATTGGTATTTAGAACTTAGTATCATCTAAATTACATAAATTAACAAATAAAAATTATACCATATGGAGTTACAAGAAAGTAGCTATCATTGAGTATTATGAATGTGATAAAATATTTCTAGGCATAAAAAATTGAGTGTTAATAGTCTCATTGACTTTGAAAGATGTCATAAGGAATCTCTAGGGATCCCTTTGCTAAAAAATATAGCATGTGGAGTTACAATATACTAGCTATCATTGAGTATCATGAATGTGATAAACTATTCCTAGGCATAAAAAACCAAGAGTGTTAATAATATCATTGACTTTGATAGATGCCACAAGGAAGCCCTAGTGATCCTATTTTTGTTAGAGTATCAAATGATTTAAATTTTCAAGGCCAAATCATAACATGTATACATTTCCTATGGAATAAATTAAAAAATAAACATATAACTTTAGAAAATATTGAGTTATGTATCTCAAAATCCTATTATTTTTTATCAAATTTTCTAAGAGGGTGTTTGTTTAAACATCTCTTAAAAATAAAAGACATTAAGGATTATCTTGTCATCATCAACAATTTAACAATCAATAAGGACATGATAAATACTAGTCATTAATAGTCTGCCACCTTCCTTTGATATAATTTTTGATTTCTTGAATCAATTAGATTAAACTCAAATCATAAATTTTGATAAGGTCAATAAGGATGTACTATAGAAGGAGAGAAGACAATAGAAGATAAGGTAACCAATATCTAGGACCTATTGACACTATTTTTAGATTTTAGGGTGTTCTTAGGTCTCTTTTAAATAAGCTTTGTTTACTTTGGCTAAAACACTAAACCTTCAAATGACATCTTACTTTATCTTCTAATAAAATGATGACTTGTTCAGCCTATCATAGGTTCTTAAGTTATCCTTCTATGTCCCTTTAACCCTTTGGTGACTGGCCCCTTCATTATAATCTATTAGCTTAGCCTTTTTAACACATGCCTTAATAAACTACTTAAGTCATTTTTATGCACCCAGCAAGTGGTCCCTACCATAGCCTTAGCTATCATCCACATGTCAAAGTATTATTGCTTCACATCCTTTTAGTTCATCATGACTTCTAAGTCCCCAAGATTTCCAAAATTACATGCATACGCTTTTCTCATTGATACCCCATACCAAATTAGATCAATGGCTCACATTCAAAGTTGAAGGAAAACATAGTTGCAAACACTTTGTTTTCTTGTATCGATCATCACTACAATGAATGATATAATCTACCATGACTATAAAGACTTCTAAATAAAGATAATTCAATTCATTTTTGCAAATGTCTAATTGAGCATCATGTGAAGAAAATTTGAAGAATTGAGGCAATTTTAGAGTTCACAGAGGTGAATTAGGGTTTTGAACAATAGAGACAGTCAATTTCTTAAATTTCTTTCAAATTATAAGAAATTAAATTAATAGGCTTAAGTAAGGCATTTCCAAATCATCTATTACGTAAAAAAACTTTAGGTTTAATTCAATTTTAGAAACCCTAGCTATCTCAAAAACTCTAAAATGAGTTGGACTTCCTCACAACCTAAAAAAATGAAAAGAGGGCTAGAGGAGGAAACTATAGCTCAATTACCAAGCTCATCCAATAGGGAAAATAATTCCTAGGGGTTTGTGATAGTTTCTAACAGATTAATTGATAGAGTTGATGGCTTAAGGGATGTAACAATTCCCGTGTCGGGTTGAGACTTATTTGAATTATATTATAGGAGAACTATTGCCTGACCCATTTCAAATATATGGAATTTATATCTTGGGAGGATGGTTGTTCCTAATGTATTCATCAATGTGGATTTACTTAGAGCTATGGCCAAGAGATATGATGAAAATTTAAGAACAATCCAAAATAATGAGGTTAATTTTATGATGAGTTTAAACAAAGCCTATATTTGTGAAGTCTTCAATTTGAACACGACTAAAAATATTCCTATTGACTTCAACTCATTGTGTAGGGAGTATGGGAGAGATAAACATAGTGACACAATATTTTGGCTCTCGCATCATAGGATTAGAGGTCCAAACAAAAACTTAGTCAAGTTTACTAAGAATGAGATAAAACCATTTGATGTGGACTTGTTTGAGGGTTATTTTATAATAACAAAATATTATGCTCTCTCTCAAGTTTTAGGAGTGAATGTTAAGGAGCATATCCCAGTACACCTAATGATGATGGAAATAGATGTGTAACATGATGATTTGAACAAATCTTTTGATTCTATTGTATTAATTTTTGATGGAATTCATAGAGACTTGATGGCCATAAAGAAGGGTAAAAAATAATTTATTCTAAGTGGTATTCTCTACTATGCCACATCTTATTATACAATGGAAAGAGAATTCAAAACCCATCAATGCAATTGAATTTTTATGATGCTCAAGGAACTGCACTATGAGTTAAAGAATGGACTCACATATGGGACATGCATTGTCAAACTGCCAAATATGTGGTATTTGAGGAGTTATTTGTGCAATACATTATGAGAAATTTAGGATTCCAAGTAGACAGATTATCAAATCAAATAATGAAATTTTTGAGACCTAAGGATTTGGACTTATGAACTGGTGAGGTCACAAGCAGGGGACCTCATCCCCAACATAAACACTCAATAATTACACCCCAATGGGGTTTGAACCTTGGTGGAAAGAACAAGAAAACCGCGTTTAAACCATCACACTATGCCAATACTAATGATCTAGTAAGGGGAATTGATCACAATTGGAGTGATTAGTTTTTCACCCAAGCACTACAATTGTTAGGGTATATGGTGCCCCAATGCAACCACACGTGTTTCCCATAAGTTTCCTTAATAGAATTTCATTTCTAGAGATCATGTGGTAGCTCAATGAAGCTAAAAAATGCCATTTAAATGCACATAAAAAGGGGTCCTTCTTACCAACCTCCATCATATTTTTGATTTTCAAGTTACATCAAAAGAGGGGTTGGAATTTCTATATCCTTTACTACAAGAATATATAATGAAGGTGGATGTTCTTCGGAATCATGATTCAAAACATTCCATTGATCGAATAAAAATCAAATCTAAAAGGTCAAACTTCTATCATAATTTGATAGAATAGATGATGTAATAAGGAATTGCAGTTCTGATGGAGAGCTAAAGGTAACAAAGAATAATTGATGCACAATTATGAAATGTGAAGAACAAAGAAAGAAAATCAATCCCAATTACCAAGGAGCATTCATTGAAATATAGGATCATGTTCTTAGAATACAAACAATGTTTAAAAAATTTCCACCTTAGCTCTTGGAAGCTAGATATTTCTATGCAAAGACATATTAGAGAAGAATCACCACAACAAGAGGAGATGAAGCAACATATGCCTCAAATTTATTTACCAACAAAATTAAGTGCTCTTGGGGTGGCTCCTCCAAGTGATCCTCCAAATTCTTCCAAAGAAATCAAGTGGTTTTCAACCCTTGGTTGACTACTCAATTGGCTATGTAGAAACAAAAGAAGTGGAGGAAAATGCACCAGACCTTGATGAGGTAAACAAAGTTTTACCTTCCCCACCTAGGTTCACATAAAATATTCCCCACAAGATAGAAAGATGTTTAATCTTAGAACTAGTGGAGATGTGGTGAATGACATCAAAACTCGGGGATGCACAAAGTTATTGTATGATGATCAATTTGTAAAATATAAAGAATTTAAAGACTTTTTGATAAAGAATAAAATGGAAAAGTTATTTAGGGATTCCAATAATGTTGGAGTGATTAAGCCTCAAGATAAAGAAGAAATGACTAAGAAGTTTGTTGTGTTGATTTCTACATCAATAATATAACTCTTGAAGAAGCAAATAAAATTGTACAAGATAGTGGATGCTTATTGCTTTGAGGTTGGGATATTGCTTCAACCATTGCCTTAGATACCCTAATGAAAAAATATATTGATCAAGATGTGTTGACATATGAGGAACAAGAAAATGATTTGTACTTTGGATTAGGATTCAATACAAAGCACAAAACTTTAGTAATTTGGGAAATTTCACCTAAAACTAATAAGCCTTAGGTGGAAAAAGACATAAATGAGCTTACTGGAAGTATTATTGTCAGAAGAATTGTTGACACAACAACCCCACAAGAAGCATCTTTGGTAGTCAACACTGCTATGTTTAGTGAAGTTGCAACAAAAAAGATGCAAGCTAATTACAACAAGCTGGTAAAGGATCATATCAAATTATTGCAAAAATATAACAAGGTGTTGTCACAAATACCTATTATCATCCTAAACATAGACCATTGTTGAACTTATTTCAATCATTCAGTGAAATAGTGGGATGGCCTCAAGGTGTGGGACCTTGCAATGTGAGGCCAAACCTCCATTTATAGATTTGGTTATCTATTTTTTATAACTTTGAGGAGCTAAAAATAATCTATCCTATTATTGTTTATAGAGAAAAAGGGGTAGAAAATAACTTAAAATAAACTCTAAAACATAAAATAAGTGATACACCAAATGCTTTGTGACATGTACTTTCTTATCAAAACATACAATCTGTTTAATGATTAAGCTAAATCATGCACAACTCAAATTTTGAAATACTTATGCATTAGTATTTCAAAGGAAAATTGGAGTTTACAATAGTTTTAGAAGGAAATCAAATAATTTTCATAGCTAAGAATTGTATAAACTAATAACATAAACTATGACATGCATAATATATGTATTTTTGAATATAGGTGTTTGGGAAAATGAGACATGAAATCTAGGATTACTAATTCTATCACAAAATCATATCAGTCATCATGACATGCATAATATATGTATTTTTGAATATAGGTGTTTGGGAAAATGAGACATGAAATCTAGGATTACTAATTCTATCACAAAATCATATCAGTCATCATAATATCACACAAAATATAGACTTGAGAAGGAAAAATGCTTGTTTTTATTGATAAAAATATTTATTAAATAATTGTGCATAAATCAATGTCACAATGCTTCTTTCTAAAAAAAATGAGTTACAACAATTGATAGATGCTTAATAATGTTATCTTACAATGAATTTATTCCCCTATATCATGAAGCCAGACCAAACCTCCTTTTTAAGCATTAGAAAACAACTCGCTTCATTTTCTCCATCAAAAACTCCACTCTGGAATGCAAATAGGAAGTGGTTGAGTTGTGCATCCTAAAAGCCTAGAACTAGTTCAAAGAAAAGTTACAATAACTATGTTGTCCTCCTTGACTCTTACAAGGTAGAAGATGTTGTTACAACTGCATGTTGCTTGAATACAGGGTCATGCCTCTTATCTCCTTGCAACTACCTTGACTAGGTATAGGGAAATATTCTTATGCATTATGAGCTGTAAATTCTTCTTAAAATATTATTTAATAGTTTGAAACCACCTTACCTCCTCCTTGAGTATTTCCCCCATGTTGCATTATTCATGGTATTCTTGATGGATGACTTTCCATTCCTCAAAACCCTTAACTGGGTTTCCTCTCCTTACATAGCCATTCATTTTACATTTGAGCGTATTCATTTTAATGATGACTATCACTCATTAGGTACTAGGATCCCTATTGTTTCAAGCTATAAGGCCATTATCTTGGACATGTATAAGATTTATCATCAATATTCATGTAGGTTTGACTTTACCACAACCCTTATCACTATCTTATGCTTGGTGCTAAGAAATTTGGATTTCCCATTTCAAAGGATTCTTGCATAGGTTGTCACTACCATTCATAGATTTGATACAATCCCTTAATAGTGCTACTATCATGGGTAACATGATTGATAAATAATTTTTTTTAATCACCGATAAAATGAAGCATCTGCACTTGGTAGATCCCATTCTTCAAGAATCCCTACATAATTGTGGACCTTGAAATTACTTGTTAACATTTGATTCTTTGTAGAGATTTCATGGGTGAATTGATTCAGGGGCATCATAGTTTTTGGTTTTTCAAAATTTGGGTATTGTGGCCTTCTTTCTTTCGAACTATCATTGTTTTTCCCTATGACAGGTGGCACATTTGGAGTGGCAGCAAGAATTTGTTTTCTTTATTTTCTCATTGCACCTAAAGAGGAGGTTGGTTACATTCGGTTAGGGAATTCTTGTGTGGCTTGTGTGGGTGTATCGATCCTTAGACTAGAAGCTTAAATCGGTATGGCTTCACTTTAATATCTTTTTAATTCTTTGTTGTTGAGAACCTTGGTTTGGGAAGAATCTCTTCACCAGAAGGAGAGATATTGAAGAAATTGAGTGTTGTAGGATCTTCCTATGAAAGGAGAGGATCAATGACTTGAGAGGAGGCTTGAACTAGTGTTCTAAAAGAAAACAATAGCAAAGATACCAAGGGAAGCAGGAGAATAGAGGAAGAAGAAGTTTAAGATTGGAAAGGAGGTTTGACGGTTTTGTTCAAAAGAGGAGCTCGATTGAATGGCATCAAGGCAAGGACAGTAGATGTGGGGTTCTAGTTTGGTGGTACTTGGATAACAAAGAGGAAAATTGATTCCTTGAGAATTGACTACATCGTTCTTAGTGTATCATTGTTATTAATACATTTTCCTCTATTTGTTATCGTCGATGTTTGACAACTTGATTCATGTTACTTGTATAAGGAATGGATTTTTCCATTCCTATCACTATTTCCTAAGGGTCAATTTGTCGCTTGGGGCGGCAATTAAACTATGTTTAATTTCATTAAAGATTGTAAAATTTTAAATTATGTTCCTTGCAAGAAGAATGAGTAGGTTCATATTTTTGTCACCCATGAATATGAGTTGCAAAATTGATCAAAACCGACTGTAGGAAGCTACCTCAATTTCTTGGATATGTGATGTTTTTTTATTGTCGCTTGATCTCATAGATAGTTGGAAATCAAAGAAGGTTTCCATCATTTTGGTATCAAAGTAGTAAGACATTGGGAGTTTGGGAAGTGGGTAGAATTCCACTAAGGATGAGAAGAGGAGGTGCTCGAGGTGGTGGTCAAAGAGGCCATGAAGAAGGAATTTTGGAGATGTTGCAGAACCTACCGACAAGGCTGGATGCCATGGGGAAGCACAATGAAGGGGAATCATTGTTGATGATGTGAGTGAAGTTGTGGAAGAAGAACAACTACAAATTGAGGATGAAGCTCAAGAAGCATGAAAAGGAGTGGAAGAAATATTGTTGAAATAAGTGATGAATCTAGGAGCAAAACCAAGAATAGAGGCCCCCGCATATTCTGGAAGCTTGAATGGGGAAGAGCTCATTGACTAGATCAATGATTTGGATAAATATTTTGAGTACGAAAGAGTTGCAAAAGAAAGAAAAGTGAAGTTTTCTTGTACAAGGCTTAAAGGCCATGCGACAATGCAGTGGGACTATGTATAGTCTCAAAGATGAAAGATAAATAAGGAAAATTTAACATTGTGGGACAAGATGGTTTCCAAATTGAAGATGAATTTCCTTCTAGTATACTATCAAACCAATATTTTTAGAATATTGTAGAATCTCAAGCAAAAGGATATGCTAGTAAAACACTATGCAAAAGAGTTTTATAAGTTGGTGATTCAGTCAGGCCATAGTGAAGAGGATATGGAAAAGGTGGAAAGATATTTGAATAGCTTGAAATATAGCTTGCAAGATGATATGAGTTTAGTGTCATCGAGAACTCTTAAGGAAGCCTACTAGTTGACCATTAAGGCATAGGATAAGCTTATGAGGAAGCAAAATCAATAATGATGAGGTAAAAGACAAGGCTATGGAGAAAGAGGACATCAACACCATCAAGATGGAGAGGCAAATAGTCCAAGTGGGAAAGTCAAGTTAGAAAGAGGGCGTTATCGAGATAGAGGAAAAAGATCATTTGGAAGCAATGGTTATCAAGGAAGAGGGAGAGGTTTTACTGGTAAATATTTTAGGTGCAATCAATATGCTAGTCATAGGAGTTGGGAGTGTCGAGAATCTCCACAAGGAGGTTACACAAGGCTTGAAAGGATAAATTAGGTGGTGCAAGTAGATTAGGAGAGTGTGGGATCATTTTCTCCAAGAAAGGAGGAATTTGAGATAGGAGAATCTTTGTTGTTCAAAATAGTGTTGTTGAAACCACTTAAGGAGAATCATGAACCTATACAAAGGAAAGCTCTATTCAATATGAAGTGCAAGCTAAAGTTAAGTGTTGTAAAATTATTATATACAATGTTAGTACTGATAATATTGTTGTTGTTGAAATGGTGGATTAGCTAGGTCTTTGGAGAGCTAAACATCCTACACTATACAAGGTTTCTTGGTTACAAAAGGGTCATCAATTGTTGGTAGATGAGAAATATTTGGTTGAATTTCAAATAGGAAGCTATAAGGATAGTGTTGTGTGTGATATTATTCCTATGGAAGTGTGTAACATGCTACTTGGTAGACCTTGGCAGTTTGAATGAAATGTCTTACATGATGGGACAAATAACACTAACACTTTTGAGAGGGATGGACTCAAACATACCTTGTTGCCTTTGCACAAACGAAAATAGGATAGTCATAACAGTCGTAGTAAGGTGATGTTGATAAGAAGAAAAGAGTTTATAAATGGAAGGGAGTCAAATGAAGTTGTGATAGTAACCAAGGAGGTGAACCTTCATTTTCCTCAATGTTGCATGGATGAAAACAATGTTGATTTGTAGGTAGGACAACAAACAACATGTGTTGACACAGATGACTGTGAAGGTGGGGCAACTATTGATATTATGAAAGATGTAGAGATACAAGAGAGTTCTAAACAACAATTCCAAGATGAATACAAGGGCACAAATCTACATGGACAAAGTGTGGAGATAACAAAAGAGAATGTGGAAGATGACTCGATTCTTCAAATTGTGGTTGTTGAGAAAGAGTGGCTTGAACTGATAGGAGGTGGGACAAATAGTGCAACCATCAATAGTGAGGTAATATCTTAGTTTTCCAGCCCCTTAGATACAGTTGAAAACCATTTTCATGAATATGCCATGATTGCAATGGAGAAGAATGCAATAGACAAAAAATATAGTGTAGCAGAGGCAAAAAGCAACATTCTAAACACCATTTTTAATTTCTCAAAGTTTGTGCATACTAATGTTGGAGCTGATTATTGTTTGAGGGAAATGAAAAAAATGGGAAAGATTCAACAATGAGAGTATCTGGACAGTGGGTGAAATATGTTGTAGATGATGAGTTAGGGTGTGGAAACAACAATTTTACTTGGAGAACAATAATTCAAGATGGGTTAATTATTCTGATGGTTTGGGATAATAGGAAGGAAACCAATGGAAAGAGCATGAAGAGCATATTTGGGAAGAGAATTTTGATGTATGGAGGAAATATTTCAAAAAAATGGTGGAAGAAAAGAAAGAAATAATGGTTATGGGTTGTCATTTATTAGCATATGGGAATATGCTACAAGTGTCTAGACCTTGAAAGGGTAGTCCTACTACCTGACTCCTTTTGTGAGCTACACTCACAAAAAAATACCCCAAGGAGCCTAATATAGGGGCATCATAGTTTTTGGTTTTTCAAATTTTGCGTATTGTGGCATTCTTTCTTCCATTATCATTTTTTTTCCCTATGACATGTGGCACGTTTGGAGTGGTAGCAAGAATTTATTTTCTTTATTTTCTCGTTTCACCTGAAGAGGAGGGTGGTTACATTTGTTTAGGGAATTATTTTGTGGCATGTGTGGGGGTATCGATCCTTAACTAGAAGCTGAAATATGTACAACTTGATTCTAATGTCTTTTTAATTCTTCATTGCTAAGAGCCTTGGTTTGCGATGAAGGAGCATCCATGGAAATTGGTAATCCTATGTTAATCAAGAAGATTTAAATTTTGTTGTGCATTTTTGAATTTTGGTGAGAGTCAATTTTTTGGTTTGAAATTCATAATAAAATGTGGCAAATGAATTTGAATAATTAAATTTTCCAAATTAATTGAGCCTTTGCACATGAAAGTTGGCTAGTGGGTGAAAAAAAATAAGAAAGGCAATTTTTTTAAAAACATTTATTTGCAAAATATTTAAAAAGAATTATGAGGCGTTGGGAATTGAATAAGGATTTTTAAAACACTTAATTTTTATCCCTAAAAAGTAGGGATTGGGGAAATTAAGTGCCCAAGACTTGCCTTGGTTTTTTGCTTTTTCAAGAGTTAAAGGTCAAGAATAAAAACTGCAACATCCTATCTTTGACAAGGCTACTAGAAATGGGTTTTTATGGATTTTTAATTAATTTTTGAAGGCTTTCATGTGCAGCAACAGAAAGGGTAGTTCCATATATTAGAGGCCCAAATAAAGCATGAAAAATTAATTTCATGAAGGTGGAGAAGAATTTGGAAAACCACTTTCCATGGAATAATTGTTGAAGAAGAATTTTGAAGGCAATTTTTGAGAGATGGGTTAGAGGGCATAGATTTTCCTTGGATGAAAGTTTGGGAAATTTTTATTGCAGGTTTGGTCTAATAAACAACATCCCATGAGGATGCTAAAATAGCTAGTTTGAAGTTTCAAGTTGTTTAGAAGAGATGGGAGATGGTTTTGTTTGTGAAAGCTCATATGTTACAGCATAGTTTGTTTGAGATTAATTTCTAGTTGCATATGTGATGCTTGTAGGAGAATAATTTTCCACATATCAATCCATATATGACTGAAAAATTGTGTATCTATATTATTTTAATGAAGAAAATCAATGGTTTCCTGTGCAAGTAAATTTATGTGTGTTAATTTACAATTCCTCTATTTTATTTAGGCATTTGTTGTGAGAGTTTGGAGAGGGTTTTGTGTGTGTCAATTCCTCCATTTTATTTGAGCATTTTTTTTTTGAAGGTAGGGTTTTGTGTGTGCCAATCCCTCTTATTCTATTAGTGGTATCAAATTCAGTTTGTTCCTGAGTGTGCGGCTAAAAACATTGATGTGAGGAAGTTTGCACCAAGACCTGCAAGTAGAGAGTGAAGTAGTTGCAAAGAAAGTGTGGAAAAGTGTTTGAAAAAATATCTTTGAAGCCAGGAGAATGTTTTGTGATGAAGAAAGAAGTTCTAGAGCCACAAATAGAGAATCAAGAGCCCATATAAAGGAGTAATTTATTTCGAACAAGGTGTAAAGTGAGTGGGAAGTGTTGCAAAGTCATTGTGGACAGCGGTAGCACCAATAATATTGTATCCAAAGAGATGGTAGACAAGTTAAAATTGAAAAGAATCAAGCATCCTAGCCCATACTACATTTCTTGGTTGCAAGGAGATTTCCAGATATGGGTAAGTGAACAATGTGTAGTTGATTTTCAAATTCATAGATATAAGGATGTGATTGTATGTGATATAGTACCTATGGATATATGCCATGATTTGTTGGGTAGACCATAGTTGTATGATTGAAGAGCTCTACATGATGGTAGGAAGAATACATATAGCATCAAAAAGGATGGGGAAGAATATGTTTTGAATCCTTTGTAGGATAGGCAAGAGGAAGTGGCAAAAGAAGTTGTAGCAGATAATAAGGATAGAAAGGAAAATAAAATGGAAAGGATTGCATCTTATTGTTCTTTTGGTACTGATGTTTACACGTGAAAATTTGTGTGTAGGGAAGAAGGATGAAAATGAAAATGTGGAAATCCTTGTTCAAAAGGATAAAGAGGGAAAAGAAGAGGAAAGTGCGGCAATGATTAAGGATGATGGGTGTCCTTTGGAGGACTTGAAAGTAATGGAAAGTGAAAGTGTAGTTAAGGGTGAAGGTGAAGAAGATATTATTGAAAATGGAGGTAATTATGCAACTTAATAATTTGTAAAATACTATTGTACTATAGATCTAAATAAGTGTTCTTTGTTACAATTTCTTTTTGGATGATTATCTATTTAATTCATTTTACCATTTGTAGAAGTAGACAAAAGATTGTAGAAGAATGAGACTAGAAGAAAGAAGTTACACAACATATACCGTGGAGAAACCCTTTCGGGAAAAAACTCCACCAAGAATCAATGTATTATTTAATCTCAAAATACGATTACAATAATTCCAATCCTTTCTTGAGATGCTTCTTTTTCCTTCAACAATTCTTCACAACCTGCAGTAAAATCTGATAAACTCTCTTCAACTTGCTACAATATATAGACAATAATAAGCCTTGTAAACTCCAAAGATTTTACAATTACAAAGCACAATGCTTATCTCACAAAACGCACGCCTATTCTTTGCAAGTAGAGTTCTACTGTGAAGAACAATGTCAAAACAAGTCCATCCATTTAGACGTCCCAAACTGAAGTCATAAGTCAACATTGATTTTGAATATATCTTCTAAGATTATCCTCAAAGTTGGCGCCCAAGAATGGGCCCACTTAACTCAGCCTTATAAAAAATCTTATCATGCAAAAGTGTTAACTCCAAGATGCCAACTTGGGCACCCAAGGTGGGTCCAAGTCAATCTTTGTTAACTGAAACATATCCCTCCACCATTCATGCAAATATCATGCACGATTGATCATCCCAACTTAGCTGAATGTATCACCTATTTTATGTCATGCAACTCAAGTAATTAGTCATGCATCATGGGTGATCCCATAATAGTGGTTTACAATTTTTGGCCAAACTGGACACTGAAATTATTATTTTTAACTAAATCTTCACATTTGGGCACCTATAGTGGCTAAACTGTGAGGAATTTGAAGATGGTGCAAACTAGAGTCTCATCAAATTTTGTCTATAGATTCAAAAATATTTTTCAAAATTTTTGGAATCAAATTACTTCTTTCCATCTCCCATGAAGTAGTTTTTTTCAGAAAACAACATTTTAAAAGTGGCACTATTTTAAATAGCATAACACTTTTTTCCATGAAGGATAAAATTCTAATTCTTTCAAATTTAGATTTGTAACACTGATATCTAGTGCTTCCACTTGGTTAGATGTTTTTTTATTGAATATTTTTTTCCTTAATCAAGTTTCAAAGAAGTCAAACAAATTACAATTAGGACACAACGCGACTATATAACGCGTAACTTTTTTTGTATATGTCAAAATTTTTATTTTTATTTTTGTTGGATCAAGGACTTCAATATCTGGTGCACACATATTTTTCAATTTTTTTTTTTGATAATCTTCTATTTTCCCACATGTGAAGAACAAAGAAATTCATTTTCGATGAAAAACCTATGTTTAATAAAACTTAAAAACAAATATATAACAAAACCAAAACATATTAAAATTATATTCATTGGATAGCTTGTTATGAGGAATACCATACTCATTTGAAATAAATTTGAAATGAATTCATTTGATCCCCCAAAATCTAAATCAAAAGTGATTTTTTATCAGCATTTTGATAGGTGTAAAGGAGACACATTTATAGGTATGGTTTAAAACTAGCGAGGTTCTATCCAAGGGGGTTTGATCTAAGGTGATTTGATCAAACCCTCTTCAATTGGAATCCTTAAAATGGAATTTTTTAAGGATTAAATCATTATATTTTCTAAAAATATGTGATTTCAGCTAAAATTCGTTCCTCTCAGGAATTGTAAACCACTATTATGACAGCACCCTCATTCCAAGTCAACTAAAGTCAAGTAGAATTCAACTAAAACTAACTACATGCAATTGAAGATAACTGAACCATAACTAAACTGAACTAAATTGAACTAAACTAAACTAAACTAAACTAAACTGATACTGAACTAAACCGAAATGAACTAAACTGAACTGATTTGAACTAAACCGAACTGAACTCCATGCATGTAAACATCAATCCCTAACTTCTAGGATCTTTACATGCATTACTGAAGTGTTATCTTTTACTCCAAATAGTTAACTTAACTTAAGGTGAGTTCCACCTTCCATGTACCTCATGTGCTCCTATTTTGTAGGAGTTCTTCTTGGGAATCCCCACATGTTCCTATCATTTAGAATTAATTAAAAATGTCAATTTGCATATTTATTTCATTCAAATTTAATCTTTTTCTAATCCTAGTGTTTGAGGAACACTTTCCTAGGACTTAGGAGATACATGAAATAATGTTTAGGATTGCAATTAAATGGCATCCTATTCACAACATTCTCCCACTTTACATTATACATTGCAATTATTTTAAGCAAGGAATCATTATTATAAATCAAGTACAAGACTCAAGGTGAATGGCCTTCCTGCACCAACTAATCAATCCTTTCCAAATTCAAATACAACCTCCATAATCAAGAAGCTCCAAGCAAATGATTAAAACCGAGAGAACTTATCTCTAGGAACTGGTTTCATAAGATAATCTACAACATTAATTAAAGTGTCAACTTTCTCAATTAATACCTTCCCACTCTTAACCATTTCTCGCATAAAGTGATACTAAACATCAACATGCTTAGTACGAGCATGATACATAGGATTTTTGGCTAAACACATAACATTTTGACTATCACATTCAAGCTTAACTTACTTGCAATTAAAACCAATACCTTTCCCAAGTCTATGTATCTAAACTGCCTCTTTGGAGGCATGTGAAACCGTTGAGTGTGTTGAACTCACGTCCACCCAAGGTGTAAGATTCTCGGTCTTTACTATTGAAAATAACTTTTCTTTCAAGTAACCATTCCAACCTATATCTCTTACCATAAGATAAATCAAACCTCACCTATTTCTCCAAGTATCCATGAGGACCTATAACCAACCAATCCATGCCAAACTCCAAATGCAACATAGCACTATCATGAAGTAATCAAGAAAATGATTAATGTACCCAATACTTAAGAGAAATACACAAGATCAATGCCAAATCTCCAATCATGAATTAGGAACATAAACATGACAACAAGATCTAACCATCTCCTACTAGGAGATCACATGCACCATAGCATATATACATCCTGGTCTCAAGAGAACACGTACCATGCCAAACTCTAAATGCGTATCAAGAGTAAACCATGACATAATAGCAACCACTCTAAACCAAGAAAAAAAACCATATCCCCAATCACATGAAGATAACCTTACCAATGATTCATCTATGTCACTGCCAACAACTCCCACAAAACCATGGTACGAGCTACACACGACATCATGACTACCATCCTCTTTATGAAGATCACTCTTTAACATCAAGCAAAGATTCATCACTAACATTTTTACATGAAATGATCAAAGCATGATTACCTTCATCTGAGGATTCCTCTGTAGAAGAATCAAAACTCTTTCTCTTATTCTTACAATTCTTCTTCACATGTCTCGGTTTACCACAGTTCCAACACTTTACCTTACTCTATCCTTTTGAACTACCCTTCCCTTCCTTGTCTCCCTTAGGTTCCTTTTTCTCAGGCCTAATTTTTACAAACAAGGAATCTTGAATTTTCATTTTAGACTTCCTCCTCATATCCTCTGATAGGAGAGTAGGAATTATATTGTCCATCTTCATATCTGTACCACTACCACTGATAGAAACAATTATATTTTCCCAAGATTATGGTAAAGAAAAAAGTAATAATATGCATTTATCTTCATCTTCTAGCTTTACATCTACAAATGCTAACTGAATTAGAATCAAATTAAAAGCATTAAAATGATTTGCAACAAAATCACCATCTTTCATCTTTAAAGAATACAACTGTCTTTTCAGATACAACTTATTAGTAGGACTTTTAGTTTGATAAATATCACCTATTCTCTTCCACAACTTATATGCAGTAGTTTCTTCTGAAACATTCAAGAGAACATTAGCAAGACATAATCTTATGGTCCCTCTTGCCTTCTTATCAAGCTTAGCCCAATCCTCATTTGACATCATTTTAGGTGACTTTGTCTCACTACCAACAGATAACCACTGATCTATCTCTTCAAGGAGATCCTCCATTTTAAGTTTCCACATCTCATAATTAGATCCATTAAATCTTTCACTATCTAAACGAGAATTAAAACTCATTGTAACAAACTTATTTTCCAAAATCAGCAATAACATAATAGTAAAAGCTCCCACTACAACCAAAAAAACTTCAAACTTTTAAGATAAAGACATCCCAAACTCTACCCAACCTCAGCTCTGATACCAAATGTTGAAAATGAAGGTAATTATCTAGCTTAATACTTTGTAAAATACTATTGTATTGTAGATCTAAATAAGTGTTCTTTGTTACAATTTCTTTGTGGATGATTATCTATTTAATTTATTTTACCATTTGTAGAAGAAGACAAAAGATTGTAGAAGAATAAGACCAGAAGAAAGAAGTTACACAAAATTATACCATGGAGAAACCCTTTCAGGAAAAACTCCACCAAGAATCAATGTATTATTTAATCTCAAAATAAGATTGCAATAATTCCAATCCTTGCTTGAGATGCTTCTATTTCCTTCAACAATTCTTCTTCACAACCTATAATAAAATATGATAAACTCTCTTCAACTTGTTGCAATATATAGACAATAATGAGCCTTGTAAACTCCAAAGAGTTTACAATTACAAATCACAATGCTTATCTCACAAAACCCATGCCTATTCTTTGGAAGTAGAGTTATATCATGAAGAACAATGTCAAAACAAGTCCATCCATTTGGACGTCCCAAACTGAAGTCATAACTCAACGTTGATTTTGAAGATATCTTCTAAGCTTATCCTCAAAGTTGGCACCCAAGAATGGGCCCACTTAACTCAACCTTATAAAAAATCTTATCACGCAAAAGTGTTAACTCCAAGATGCCAACTTGGGTGCCCAAGGTGGGTCCAAGTCAATCTTTATTAATTGAAACATATCTCTCCACCATTCATGCAAATATGATGCATGATTGATCATCATCACTTAACTAAATGTATCACCTGTTATCTATCATGCAACTCAAGTCATTAGTCATGCATTCCAAATCAACTAAAGTCAACTAGAATTCAACTAAAACTAACTACATGCAACTGAAGATAACTGAACCATAACTGAACTGAACAAAACTGAAATAAACTAAACTAAACTAAACTCCATGCATGTAAACATCAATCCCTAGCTTCTAGGATCTTTACATGCATTACTAAAGTGTTATCTTTTACTTTGAATAGTTAACTTAACTTAAGGTGAGTTCCACCTTCCATGTGGGTGCCCCATGTGCTCCTGTTTTGTAGGAGCTCTTCTTGGGCATCCCCACATGTTCCTATCATTTAGAATTAATTACAAATTTCAATTTACATGTTTATTCCATTCAAATTTAATCTCTTTCTAATCCTAGTGTTTGGGGAACACTTTCCAAGGACTTAGGAGATAGATGAAATAATTTTTAGGATTGCAATTAAATGAAATCCTATTCCCAACAAATATGACAACAAGAAGTGGTGAAGAAAAGGTTGAAGAGAAAGAGGTAATGCATAGTATGTTTCATTTTTACGATGAAGATGAGAGTGGATCTTGTGTAGATGAAAAGATTTCAGCAGTAGAAAAGGAATGGCAAGTGTTGATGGAAGGTGGAGTGAAGATTGCAGCAAAAGGTAATGAGGTGAAATCAAATTTTGATGAATGTTTTGATGATATTGAGAATGTAAAAGTAGAGTCAAAGGTTGTGGCAATGAATCCTTTGGAAGTAGATGAGAGTATTGAACAAACTGAGGTGAAAATGAAGTTTTCTTACGATTTTTTCATTGAAATTATTGAAGATGAAGATTCCTTGATAACAAAGCTTGACCATTTGTTACAAAATGTGGAGAATGAATCTATGGATTGTGGTACTAATATTGAACTAGGTGTTGAAGATCAAGTTGCAGCAACAATTTGTCTTTCTGAAGGCATAATAGGAGTGACAAACCACATTGCAAACTAGGTAAAGGAGGAAAAAGTTAAAACAAAAATAGAGGTAATGCAGTACATTTTTTTGTTGAAGGTGGGGGTATATGTTTGATTGTTAATTTTGATGGAATATATTGGTTGAAGGTTAGATTAAAAGCTTTGAAATACATGAAGGGTAGAGGAGTAAAGATGAAAGGATATAATATTGTGAAGTTATAGAATTTGGTGAATGAGAAGATCCCAGTGGACAAGTCAGTAAGGTGGATCCAAGACAAACATAGGTTCTATAAATATTTTTGAGTGCAACTTGAATGAAATATTTCTTTTCTACCATGGGTGTTTGATGCAGGAGCATCCATGGAAATTGGCAATCTTGTGTTAATCAAGAAGATTTAAATTTTGTTGTGTATTTTTGAATTTTGGTAAGAGTCAATTTTTTGGTTTGAAATTCATAATAAAATGTGGCAAATGAATTTGAATAATCAAAATTTCCAAATTAATCTCCATTGCATAGTGAAGTTGGCTAGTGGGTAAAAAAAAAAAGAAAAGCAATTTTTTAAAAACATTTATTTGCAAAATATTTAAAAGGTATTATAAGGTGCTGGGAATTGAATAAGGAATTTTAAAAAACTTAATGTTGATCCCTAAAAAGTAAGGACTAGGGAAAGTGGGTGCCTAAGACTTGCCTTTATTTTTTTCCTTTTTTAGGAGTTAAAGGTGGAGAATAAAAATTGCAACATCCTATCTTTGACAAGGCTACTAGAAATTTATTTTTATGGATTTTTAATTAATTTTTGAAGGCTTTCATGTGTAACAACAACAAAGGTCATGTTGGCAGATGGTCAATGCTCCCCTTGGGATTCGTGACATGGACTAACTGCCTCCCATGGATCCGTTAACTCTGGCAGGTGTAGATTTTCCTTGGAGGAAAGTTTGGGACATGTTTATTGCAGCTTTGGTTTGATAAACAACAACCCACGAGGATTCCAAAACAATTGGTTTTAAGTTGCAAGTTTTGCAAGTGGTTTACAAGAGCTGGGAGATGGTTCTTTTTATGAAAGCTCATATGTTTGTGCTTAGTTTGTTTGAGATTAATTTCTAGTTGCATATGTGATGCCTGTAGGAGAATAATTTGTTGCATATCAATCCATATATGACTAAAAAAATTTGTATCTAGATTATTTTAGTGAAGAAAATCAATGGTTTCCTGTGCAAGTAAATTTATCTGTTAATTTACAATTCCTCTATTTCATTTAAGCATTTGTTGTGAGAGTTTGGAGAGGGTTTTTTGTGTGTCAATCCATCTTATTCCATCAGTTTGGGAAGAATATCTTCATAAAAAGGAGAGATACTGAAGCAATTAAGTGTTGGAGGATCTACCTATGAAAGGAGAGGATCAATGGCTTCAGAGGAAGCCTAAAATGGTGTTATAAAACAAAAAATTGACAAAGATACTGAGAGAAGCAGGAGAACAAAGGAATAATAATTTTACGATTAGAAAGGAGTTTCAACGATTTTGTATTGACTACATTGTTCTTAGTGTATCATTATTTTTAATGCATTCTCCTCTATTTTCTATCATCAATGTTTGAGAACATGATTCTCTATTACTTGAATAAAGAATGCATTTGTTTGTTCTTGTTACTATTTCCTAAGGGTTGGTTTGTCACTTGGGGCAGTAATTGAACTTTGTTTAATTTCATTGAAGCTTGTAAACTTTTGAATTTTTTTCCTTGCAAGAGAAATGGGTTGGTTCATGTTTTTGTTGCCCTTGAATATGAGTTACAAAATTGATCAAAACTGGTTGTAGGAAGCTACCTCGATTTCTTGCGTATGTGTTGTTGTTTTGCTGTCACTTGTTCTTGCAGATAGTTGGAAATCAAACAAGGTTGCCATCATTTTGGCATCAGAGCAGTAAGACATTGGGATTTTTGGAAGTAGGAAAAATGCCACCAAGGAGGATGAGAAGAGGATGTGTTTGAGGTGCTGGTCGGAGAGGCCATGAAGAAGGAATTTTGGAGATGTTGCAGAACTTGTGGGCAAGGTTGGATGCCATGGAATAGGCACAATGAAGGGGAATCATTGTTGATGATGTGAGTAAAGTTATAGAAGAAGAACAACTACAAATTGAGGATGAAGTTCAAGAAGAACTAGAAGGAGTGGAAGAAAGATTGTTGAAAGCGGTGATGAATGTGGGAACCAAACCAAGAATAGAGGTCCCCATGTATTCTGGAAGCTTGAATGGGAAGAGTTAATTGACTGGATCAATGATTTGGATAAATATTTTGAGTACGAAGGAGTTGCAGGAGAAAGAAAAGTGAAGTTTTTCTATACAAGACTTAAAGGCCATGTGGCAGTTTGGTGGGACTAGGATCACAAGTACAAAGTTGTGTCACACTTTTATAATGGAAATGACTAACACTGATCTAACTTTTAAACTTCAATCATTAGAAAGTGGCATATATGTTTCGAATTTTGAAATGATGTAAACTAATAAAATGTGTATTTTTTAGTATATTTTATGTTTATATTGTTTTGAAAAATAAAATTAAAAAATGAATATAGTTTTTAATAAATTAACACTATAATTTAGTTGCTAATAAAATGCTGAAAAATGACGTTACATGAGACGTCAAGCTTTATATAGTAAATTTTCTTTTTTTCCTTCAATTTTTTTGTGTATATTTATAACTGTAGACTTTAGGGCATGGATATATTTTTTGTAATTTTAATAAATATATATTTTTAAATAAATATTTAAATGTGTGTGAATTAAAATGTGCTTGTTTTCAATTGATGCCAACTTTTATATTAAATATTTATCTAAAATAGAAAACAAATTATGTTATCTTAAACTTGATTCTTTTCTCTAGGGCATTATATTTTTTATTTTTTATTTTACTAAGTTTTAGTATTTTTCTTGGCATGATTATCAACCTAATATTTTTGTGCTGATAACCTACTTTTAGTAAAAAATAAAAGTAATAATTGAACTATTAAAATAAATATATATTTTAAAACTACACTTATGGATCTACAAAAGGGTACTCTTTTACATTTAAAAAAAAAATTATTTGTGTGACTAGGAGTTGTTAAAATGTTAAAATTTTCAAATAATTGCATTTTTTAGTAAATTGGCCTCAAGGTGGTGCTACATATGTAGTTAGCAAACAATTTTAGTTGGAAAAGTTGCATAAGTATTTAACTTATCTATAATGAATCTTACTAGATCATATGTTTGACCAAAATTGATTTTTAGTTATAAATACTAAAATTCACTTATGCTGATAAGTTGGTCAAAAGTGTGACACAACTTTGTACTTTTACTTATGCATAGTCTCAAAGACAAAAGAGAAACAAGAAAAATATAACCTTGTGGGCCAAGATGGTTTCCAAATTGAAGATGAAGTTCCTTCCAACAGACTATCAAACTAATCTTTTCAGAAGATTGTAGAATCTCAAGAAAAGGGATATGTTAGTAAAAGACTACATAGAAGAGTTTTATAAGTTGGTGATTTGGTTAGGCCATAGTGAAGAGGATATGGAAAATGTGGCAAGATATCTAAACGGTTTGAATATAGCTTGCAAGATAAGATGAGTTTAGTTTCACTGAGAACTCTTAAGGAAGCCTATCAGTTGGCCATTAAGGCAGAGGAGAAGCTTATGAGGAAGCAGAATCAACAAGGATGAGGTAAAGAACAAGGCTATGAAAAAGAGGACAAAAACACCATCAATATGAAGAGGCAAGTAGTTCAAGTGGGAAATTCAAGTTAGAAAGAGGGGGTTATCAAGATAGAGGAGAACGATCATTTGGAAGTGATGGTTATCAAGGAAGAGGAAGAGATTTTATTGTAAATATTTTAAGTGTAATTAATATGTTGGTCATAAGAGTTGGGAGTGTCAAGAATCTCCACAAGGAGGTTACACAAGGCTTAAAAGGAGAAATGAAGTGGTGCAAGTAGATTAGGTGAGTGCGGGATCATTTTCTCCAAGAAAGGAGGAACTTGAGACATGAGAATCTTTGTTGTTCAAAAGAGTTGTTGAAACCACCTACGGAGAATCATGAACCTGTGAAAAGGGAAGCACTATTCAAGATAAAGTGAAAAGCTAAAGGTAAGTGTTGTAAAATTATTATATATAGTGGTAAAATGATAATATTATTGTTGTTGAAATGGTGGATAAGCTAGGTCTTAGAAGAACTAAACATCCTACATCTTACAAAGTTTCTTGGTTACAAAAGGGTCATCAATTGTTGGTAGATGAGCAAGCTTTGGTTGGATTTAAAATAGGAAGCTATAAGGATAGTGTTGTGTGTGATATCATTCCTATGGATGTGTATTGTAACAATACTAACCCTTATTGAAGTAAAAATTTCTAGATTTACACTTTATGAGTAAATAAACTGAGTAACAAACCATTGCAATAATTTTTTATTTTCTTTATTGATAATTCCAATCAAGATGCATAATATATTACAACATGAATTCCTTTTCATTTCTTAAAATACATCAATGTAAGAAGCCATATATTTACATACATAGCTCAATGAGCTTTGGAACAAATAGCTATAAGATGGTCTAGGATCCTTCCTTTCAAATCTTGGTTCTTCTATTGCCTGATGTGGAGGAGAAGCATCACTCAATCATTTTTCCACTAACCATAGACTCATAATGCAGTCCCCCACACATCTATCATTTGATAGATGGCCCTTCCCTTCGATGAATAGATTGGTAGATTAATCGATAACAACAACCAACTGAACATAGTGTTGTGTCCTACATAACTAGAACCTTGTAATTCCACTATCTAGAACTAGCATGTAATACTGGATCACAGTGAATACTAACAATGTAATCTCGGTAGTTACACAATCTAGAGTGGAGTTTCAAACTTCCACAATACTTTGGCCAAAGTGTTCTCATTCAGTACTTCGAATAAAGTCATCTATCGCATACACTACTCAGGGCCAATTTGAATTAAGGCTATCTTACACTATGCACAGGTATTTCCTTTATTGGATAGTCCATCATCTTAGATAACCTAAAACCATATTAATCTACTCAGAATAAACCTACTTAACTAGTAAGTACACAATTTAGGTATTTCCTTCTATGGATAGTCTTTCATTCCAAAGATAACCTATAAACTTGGAAAACCCTACTTACATGTAAGTACTTAACCTCCCTCTCATACTAGATTATCTATCCTAGGAGTAAACAAAAGCTTTCCTAATTAAATAAATAACTTAGCTAAATGCACCATATGTGCTTTCCATATTCAATCACACCTAGTATATAATACTTATGATAAACACCCATCTCCTACTATGGAGTACTTAAAAACACATAATGAAAATAGCATAACAACTTCACTTTTATTTTCAAAGTAATCTAATTTCTCTAATGCATATACTAGAAAATACATCTCAACCATGCATGCAAGACACATTATTCAAGGTAAAATAACAAAGAAGAGATCCTCATGCATGTTATCACTTATCCAAACTAAGACAACAATGCAGCCCTCTCTAATAGCAATTAGTTTTATAATCAACTTCTCAAGAATTTTCACAACTAAACTCTCTCTCTCTCTCTCAAGTTGATAGCTTTCTCCTCTCAAATAACTCTCCCTCACAAAGTAAGTCAAACTCATGCTCTCTTTCTCTCTCTCAATATGAAACAAATTATGGCTAGATATAATGTTGGAAATAGGAAATATAAAAGATGTGTAATCTCTTGAAAGGAATGTGTCCATCTAAAATGAAATGGTTCAGCTATTTATAGAGTAACCAAGCAACTACAAAGCCTACACTTTAGGCATGCCAATGGAAAATAAGCTCCATGCAAAGCAACACATGAAACATATCAGAAAGGTGGTGAATTCTCAAGCTAATACTCAGCTCAATCACCTACAAGTTGACTTTTTTTGTGAGAACAATTTGATGACTTATTCAATCAACATATGCATAATTTGAATTGCCTCAAAGAGAATACATCAACTGCAACTCATACTCAAAGATGGCATCATTTCCATTATCATTTCCTTCATATTTGGTGCAGCTAAACTTAGTCAACTTCCATTTTATGATAGCAATTTTTTATCGTTCCATTAAGTGGATGAATCGACTTGAGAAATTTAATATGTTAGATAAAGTCAAGCTTGGTCTATCTTATGGTGTCGACCAAGTCAAGTATATCATAGACAACAATATCAAATGAAATACAATTTCATAAACCATGTGCCAAACAGTATGTTAATCGGTTTACACATACAGTTGTTATCTATTAAATTGGCTTCATTTGACATAGTCAATAGTGACTATTATTGACCTCTATTTCATAATCTTTATCGACTACAAAACAACCTTACAGACCGGCTTTAATGAATTAGAGATAGTCGAATTCAATAACATATATAATATGTTAAATATATATTATTATTATATATAATATATATATTGTATACATATATATATATATATATTATACATATGTATTTAAATACTATCTTGTGTATATATATGTATAATAGTATTTAAATTTATATATAACTAGTAATATATATACATATATATATATATCGTAAGCCTATAATGTAAGTGTAAGTGTGGAATAAGTAATGAGTAAAATAACTAAAAACACTTCTTAATAAGACATTGTATCAGAGATTCAAAGATTAAACTAGTTTAAAGCAAGAATCTATTGAAAGCGTCATATTGTTCCCTATCTCTAAAGATTTATGAAGTCACGGGGCTCTCAGATTTGGTAAGCATTGTGATTATTAAAATGGAAATCTAGAGAATGAGATGTTGCTAAATGAAATGTTGTAATCCTATGTGATGATAGCTAATTGATAAAATGATGCTACTATAAACTAAATTGACATGAAACCTGATGAAAGAAGCTACTATAAAAATAAGATACGACCATGATTATGATTACTAAATGATAATTCTATGATGCTATTGCTAAATTATAATGTTGTTGCTAAGATGCTTGATTGTTTGATTGCTATTCTTGCAGAGTAAGATTGCACAAAGTTCAAATTCGAGATCCATTTCCTGTAGAATAAGGTTGTACTTATAGATTTATGACATCAATTTTGAAAGGGGCAGTACAACAAAGGCCTGGATTCAATTTGGAGAATTGAATGGTGAGAGATGAAGCATCTAGAGCTGATGAAGGGAATGGTTTCTCCCCATGAAAACATCAAGCAAGATGATAGGAAGAATCAGAGGAAGGAAATTGAGAGATTGATTCCAATTTGTCTCCAAAGCTTTCTCGTGAATGCCAATTGAATTAAATTGGATATTTGATGTCTAATTTGGTAGGTGAGTGAATAGAGGAAATGTCTTTATGCCTTTATTTAAATATTTTATTCAAATTATCCAAAAGAGAATAAATAACTTAATAAAACAAACTATAGAATTTGTTTATTAAATAAATATAGAAGGGATATGATAATTAAACACAAAGTATTTAACCTTGTTTAATTAATTAAGGTTAAATGATTAGATAATTAAATAACACAAACTATTAAAGTTGTTTATTTAATTAAGATAGAATAAATTGAAGAATTAGAAGAATGAACTATAAATAAATATTTCTATTTATTTAATAGTCGAGGAATTTAAGGTAATTAATCAAATAAGTTGTATTGAATTAATTAGATTATCCAGACCATTTTTGGGTGTATACATTTTTCCCCTCTTTGAAGTGATGTGTTTATGCATTGCTTCAAATAAAATTGTGTTGTTGCTGCTAGTATCGATGAAAAAAAAAATTAGTATGCCCCAAATGTTGATTTTCAGGTGATTGATGGATATATGTCCCCTCGGGAGATAAATTGATGAATTTTTTATTTTTTTTGAAAATTTTCAATATTTTATGATTTTTCATGATTTAATGATGATTGATGAAGATTTGATGGTGAAATAATAATTCTCGATTTAGAATTAGAAAGTTCCCCTAATGAATTTGTTTGTCTCTTACTAAAAAAAAAAATTAATCTCATAAAATCCCACCCACAAAAATGCTTTATTACAAAAAGGGATATTTTTCAATTCATTTGTGCAATTGAATTTTTGAAAATTTGTGAGAGAGCAATTTGTGCAATTTGGAGTAGGATGCCAATTCCCTACCATACTCACCGGTTCGAGCACGTGTGACATCACAACCATTTGGCTGCTTACAGACCTCTGGTATGTACCCATTAACCCCCTTGTTTTACGTGCATTTTTTAGGTTTTAAAATTTCAATTTCCTTTAGCACTTTTGCATGCTAATGTAGCACTTTGGCATTCTATTCTAATGTTTCCAATGTTTTAGCACTTAGTTCAAATATTTTAGTGCTTCAGTAGGATAGTTTAGTGCTTTCAATGTTGTGGTGCCTAGGATAGGAACTTTAGCACTTTGACTTACTGTTATGGTGCTTATGCCTGATGAAATGGCACTTTTGATGTTTTAGTGCTTTGAGCACCTGTTTTAGTGCTTTTAAGTGTTTTAATAGTGCTTTTGATAGTTTGGTGTTTAGAAACTCTATTTTAGCGCTTCTAAGTTAGATTGTTAAAATTTGTGAAATTTCTTCTTGATTTTCTCAAAAAAATTATCATATCAGCCATTGGTTTGATATGATTGATGATCCTGATCAAGTAGATGATGTGTAACCTCATAATAGGCAAGGTCTGATGATTGATTTGATGATAATTATCCTCATGATAGGTGAGGAATAATTATAATTTGATTGATGAACCTCATGATAGGCGAGGTCGATTTGATGCATTGACCTCATGATAGGCAAGGTTCAATGATGTTTGATGATTGATCTCATGATAGGTAAGGTTCAATAATGTTTTCTCACGAGATTTAATCAAAAGTATCACCAAGAGTTGATTAGGTTTGATACAATAATTGATGTTTTGATGATTTTGACAAAAGAGTATTGACTTTGAATATTTCATGATGATAGGAGGCTTTGACGAACCTCCAGATTAGAGAGCAATTTCCTCATATGTTTGATTTGATACGTCAGTTAGCCCAACCTGAGAAATCGATTATTACATGTTGTGGATTGTCTTCCTTACTTGATATGCCCCAAATTAGGATTAATCAAGGTCTCTTGACAACATTAGCGAAGAGGTAGCACAATGAGCATAACACCTTCCACCTAGCTACCAGTGAGATCACAGTCACCCCAGAGGACGTTTGGAGGATTTTGCAGATACTAATTGTAGGGGATATTGTTGTTTATGATTCATTAGAGCAGGGTGGTGCTGATGCTCTTCAGAGGTTGTTTCAAGATGCCAAGATTGCTGATATGTGGATTTCATGGCATGAGATGGTTGACGCATATGCCACTTTGCCGATAGTACTTTCTGGATTCATCAAAGGATTCCTTTATCCGTATTGTAGTTCAAAGGAATTCTCTATTGGTTGGGGCTGTGTGCTTGATATTATGGTTGTACACGGGACTAGATATCCTTGGGGCATGTGCATGCTTTCCCACCTTTATCATGATTTGCATTCAGTGGTGTACCTTAGAGGTCAAAGTGTATCAACAAGAGTTACTTTACTTTAGGTGTGGGCGTGGGAGCATATTGTTGTCACTTGACCAATGAAAGTGAGGCAATATCTTTTCAGGTAGCCTTATGTGCACATATATGTAGGTTGACTTACTCATCCTAGACTAGGTAAGTTGGATCATTGGCATATAGTACTTGATGATATGGAGACTGTTACCTAGCGTCGCTATTTGGATTGTGAGCATTGGGACAATGACAATGTGCAGTTGTCATTCTTATGTCAGTCTTTTATTTTCATCGGGCGTACACGTTGAGTGTTGGAGAGATTTTTGCTGAGATGGGTGCTTCATTAGTATGGCATTTTTCAGGGTATTCCCAAGGGTGTTGCACACTATGCTTGATGGTAGTTGGATTCTATAGATTGGGGGCATGGGTTGTCATATGATGCAGTAGTGTAGGAGTTCCAGGCTTTACAACCTCTTGTGTGGGAGATCTGACTAGATATTATGGAGCCACCAGTCACAACAAATTATGTCGGGTATCTTGTATTACATCCATTTCCATGCATTACTATTCCTGATGAGCCAACACCATTAGTTGCCACGGAGGAGATTGTTTTTGCACACTGATACTGATGGAGGAGAGAGGAGATTGGTGGTGAGGAGGAGGTTGGTGGTGAGGAGGAGATGGTGGTGGAGGAGGTTGAGTGTAGTAGTGATGAGGAGGGTAGCAATGATGGGAGTGATGGCAGTAGTGATAGTGGAGATGAGGAGAGCAGCAGTGGTGATAGCAGTGGGAATAGTCTAGGAAAATCAAGTGTAGGTCAGCCTTGGAGGAGTATTTTATGCCTCGCAAGAAGCAAGAAGTTGTAGACCCCTTAGAGTAGCATGTGTAGCAACAACAAACCCAAATAGCGAGTCTACAGGTACAAGTCCAAACATTACAAGGGCAACTGACTTAGGCCCAAGGCTTGTTGGCATAGACCTAGATACAGATGTAGGCTCAAGCTCAGGCCCATGCATAGGCTCTAGCATCAGTACAAGCTTAGTTGGCTACAACTTAGGCATAGATCATAGCATTGACAGCTAAGAGGGACACTACTAGATGAGCTACAAAGCAGGCTCAGGGTATGGCCGAGAGACTACAAAGATTGGAAGATGGTACCACTGTGGCTGATTATATGGAAAAGGTTTTCTATGTTGGTTGAGAGGTTGAGTACTATAGAGGGAAATATCATGTTGCAGTTCCCTCCGAGCAGTAAGTTAGATATGCATAGTCTCGATCAGGAAGGACTCGTACCAAGATTGTCAATGCAGGTATGATCTAGCCGCTTCTCAGAGACCCAAGAGATCCTGATACTTCTAGTGGTGGAGGAGGTACTCGCCCAAAGATTCCTACACCATAAAGAGTTAGCACTACATAGTCTTTGTGTTGTGATCCCTCTGTTGCATTTTGAGTTGATGATGTACATTCTGATTACAACCATTTTTTGATGATATCTCTCTTTATTTTAGACATCATTGTATATTTGGAATTATGATTTTGATCTAAATGATATGTAGCAGATTTATCGATATATTATGTTTTGTATATGATTCTATGATGGATTCATTTTACTTTCCTATGTTCTATATGCCATGTGATCATTATATTATGATGTTATGCATGTAATTTATAATAATGATGATATGCTATTATGTATGATGTTTTATTTATGATGTGCATAATGATGATGTATAGATGTATGATGTATGTATGCATGATGTATGGATGTATGATATATGGATATATGATGTATATGCATGATGTAGTGTAATTTTATATGATGATGTATCTATATACATGGATGTGGATTAATGATTTAAATGATTTATGATGTGCAATGTAAATGGGATGTGTTGTGTTTTTATTCTTGTGTAAATACAAATATATGATGTAATAAATGGATGAAAATGATGTATGATAATGGTATGTTGAATGGATTTATGATATGTGATATGATGAATGGATGTATGATATGAAACTATAGAGATTTATTTTTGAGATGTTCTTATGCAATTTATGTGATATGAAAAATATGATATAATGAATGCAAAATTATTTGATTCAAATGCATGAATGATGAAATGATAATTAAATGATTTCTAATGTATGCAAATGAAAATGATGATGCAACTACATTATAATGATGATGTTTTTGTTAATGTCAAGTATACTCAATCTATTATGAGAAAATATAATCATTAATTTGAATCCTTCATGAGCTTTTGTAACAAAACACTCTACATATGCAAAAACTATTATGAATGTAATCTAATTTTACCATGCAAATATTGGCATTCTAACAGTACTTTTGTGCCTTGTATCATCATAGAGCTTTAAAAATGTTGAAAGTGAGTACAAGCATCAATGGTATAATTTAGACCATGATGACCTGAGTACTACTTCCATGATTTTTGATAATGCAAGTGAACACAAGCATCTAGGTATAATTAAACTGAGATTACCTGAGCATTTCTTGCATAAAAAGACAAGAATTAACCATTTTCTGATGTGAATTGGAATTTCATCCATGATACTTTGTAGAGCACTTCCTGTGACAATTCACATAGTAATTATGATTAATTCATAGACAACAGACAAAGAAAATACCATTCTCCTTCCTAGCTTCTCTAGTTCAATACATCATCAAGTTTCTCCAAAGAAATGATAACAATGATCAAAGTAAAACATATCCAACCTTTAATTAAAGTATTTCAACCATTATTCAGATTAGATCATCCATCCCGATTTTATGATGTTTTTGTGATTTTTGAGATTTTGACCAAAGACCTAACCTAAAGACCTATCCTAGGGGCCTCGGGGGCTGATCAAATATTAGCCTTGCCTACATTACACATGCAGAGACCACATAGTTTGACTGACATAGACTCATGTTTTTGACTTTTTGATATTGACTTTTTGACTTGTTTTTGGATTTTTTGTTGTGATTATGGATGTCTGATGTGTTTCCGATGGTAATTGATGTTCCATGTTGGGTTGTGTTTTGATAATTGTTTTGTTGCATTTTTCCTACCGTTGTTTGTCCATTTGGTTAAGCTTAAGATTTATTGCCCCCAATGAGGTCTAGATGTTGCCCCCAAGCTAGGGTGAGACATGACCACTTGCAATGATATGATAATGGATGCAGAAATGATGGTGAAAGTAACAAACTTGACATGCATCCAATAGATGGAAAAGCTAGTTTAAATCACAAATAATACCTATTTCCAGGTTTTCTCTACATGTTTTTATTGCACTTTTTCGAGTCTTTTTGATTTTTTTTGTATTTTTTTGTTACCAAGATGCTTGTTTGCCAGGTTTTCATCAAGGTAACCATTTTTCATAAACTAATTCATGCACTAGGTGATTCAAGTGTATAACTTTATGAGATGGATACTATTGATAGGTTCATCAAATAGATCCCCTTTAGGTGTAGACAATTGATATGCTCCTGATCCATAAACTGATATGATGACAAACAGACCTAGCCAGTTAGGTTCAAACTTCCCTTTCTTTTCTTTATCCTACTGATTTCTAAGGTTTTCCTTTAAGACCAAATCACCAACCTAAAAGAATCTAGGTTTTACCCTATGATTGTAGCTCCTGGATATTCTTTGTTGGTATGTCTTCAAATGATTAACAACTTGTTGACGAAGTTCATCCAACAATTCTAGTTCTTGTAGTCTAGAGACTCTATAATCCTCATCTGTAATGATACCCTTTAGTGAGACATGGAGTGATGGTATTTCTACCTCAATAGGTAGGATGGCCTCTGATCCATATACCAAGGCATATGGTGTAGCTCCTATTGGTGTTTTGATGCTATTTTTATAAGCCCATAATGTAGGATTTAGCTGAACATTCCAATTATGTCCAACATCGTTAACCATTTTCTTTAGTATTTTCAGAATTGTTTTGTTTGAGGCCTCTATTTGGCAATTTCCTTGAGGATAGTATGGTGTTGAGAAATGATGTTGGATATGAAATATTTCACATAATTCCTAGAAATCTTGGTTCTTAAAAGGCCTACCATTGTCTATTACAATGGACTGAGGTATGCCATACTGACATATGAGGTAGTTCAATATGAAAGATGAGATCCACTTTCTAGTGATTGTTGTTAAAGGAACCGCTTCTATCCATTTTGTAAAATACTCTGTTGCTATGATTATGAACTTGTGTCCATTGGATGAAGACAAATTTATCTTTCCTACTAGGTCTAGTCCCCACTGAGAAAAAGGGCCACATTGATGTAAATGGTTGCAACTCTTGTGCTAGCGCATGGATTAGATTACCATGGATTTGTCATTTCTGACACTTTTAACAAATTGATAAGACTCCTCCATATTCAACTAGTACTACCCCAAACAGAGGAGTTTCTTTGCTAGGGGTAGCCCACTTGAATGAGTTCCATAAATACCTTCATGGACCTCACGTAAAGATGTTTCAGATCCATGATGTTCTAGACATCATAGAAGAGTACCATCTAGACCTCGACGGTAAAGGACATCAACAATCAATGTATGTCATGTGGATTGATGGATGAAGTTACGCTTTTGGTTTCTAGAAAGATCAAGAGGAAGGATATTATCCTTCAGGTAAGTATAGATCTCTCCATATAGTGAGGTTTGAATGTCAGATATTTGGCATATGGTTTGTGATTTAGGATTGTCGTAGGCAGGGTTAGATACTTGTTCTACCATAAACTTATAACGACCTTGCTTTTTTGGTAATTGCAAGAGAGAAGAATTGTCACCATAGCATCCACAACTTTGTTTTCTACCCTTGGTATTTGTTCGAACTTGATCTCCATGAAATACTTTTTGAGATCATCTATCATTTTCTTATATGGGATGAGCTTTTCATCCTTTGTATGATACTCATCATTTACCTGATAGATGACAAGCTGTGAGTCCCCATACACTTGTACTTCTATGATTTTCCATTCAATAGCCACTTTGATGCTGATAATCAATGCCTCATACTTAGCTACATTATTTGTACATGGAAACATTAGTCTATAGGACATTGGGATGTTGTGTCCTTGAGGTGTAACAAATAGAATTCCCACACCAGACCCCCTTTGTATGTATGATCCATCAAAATAAAGCCTCCATTATTGTGTGGTAATATTTAAAATGTCTGCATCTATAAATTCAATGTTCATTGGATGATTATCCTATAATGGAGCTTCAGCTAATTGATAAGCTATTAATTGTCCCTTGATGGCTCTTCGATCGACATATAGGATGCCAAACTCACCTAAGATCATGACCCATCTTTCTAGTCTCCCTGTTAGAGCAACTTTGCTAAGTAGATATTTTAATGGGTCTATTTTCACTATGAGTTTGACTGTATGAGTCAACATGTAGTGTCACAACTACTAGGTTGCAAATACCACTGCTAAACAAGCCTTTTCTATGAATGTGTAATTTATTTCATAGCCGTTGAGAGTCCTACTGATATAGTAAATAGCTTTTTCCTTTCCTTCAAAATCTTCCTATGCTAATAGAGCTCCTAAAGAAATGTCAATTGTTGCGAGATATAGTAACAATGGTTTCTCTACTACAAGTGGCATGAGTATGGGAGGTGACATCAAATATTGCTTTATCTGGTTAAATTTTTTCTCACTGTCATGATCCCACTTGAATGAGACATTCTTATGAAGTAGATGATTGAATGGATGGATTTTGTCTGCCAATTGGGAGATAAATCTCCTAATGGATAACTTGCCTTGTATAGATTGTAATTGACTGATATTTTTAGATGGCAACATCTCCATTATTGCTTTGACCTTATCTAGATCCACTTCAATTCCTTTCTCTAACACTATGTATCCAAGGAGTTTTGCTAATGTTACCTCGAACACACATTTCTTAGGGTTCAATCTGACATTGAGCTTCTCCAGTCTAGTAAAGATTTTTCTGAGGATCTCCAGATGTCCTTCTCTGGTGTATGATTTTGCTAATATGTCATCCATATAATCTTCCATAAATGTATGCATCATGTCATGGAAAATAGTGGTCATCGCCCGCTGATATGTTGCACCTGCATTTTTCAGCCCAAAGGGCATGACATTCCAATAGAATGTACCCCAAGGACAAGTGAATGTTGTCTTTTCTTGATCTTTAGGTGCTATCTTGATTTGGTTGTACCCTAAGAAGCCATCCATTAATGACAACATGGCATGTCCTATTGTTAAATCAACAATAATGTCGATGCTTGGTAAAGGAAAACTATCCTTTGGGTGCACCTTATTTAGATCTCTGAAATTTGTGCATATTCTAATGCTATTATCCGGTTTAGATACAGACAAAATATTTGAGACCCACTTAGCATAGTCGATAGACCTAATAAATCTTGCATCCAACAATCTCTTCAGCTTAGCTTTTACCATCAGGGTGATGTAAGGATGCATTTTTCTCAATTTTTGCTTGACTGGTTTAATTCCATTTGGTAGACACAGATGATGCATAAGGAGATCTGGATCTAATCCTGGCATGTCAGAATAAGACCAAGCAAAATTGATATGTTGCTCTTCAAATAATTTGGTGAATTCAGGCTTCTCCTGTTCTGTCATAGATGCTGCTAGATGTAGAATCTTTTCCCTTTCAGTTGTTCCAAGATTTATGGACTGTGTCGGTTCTACCAGTACTAATGATCTATCATGGTAATGCTCTGGAAGGGTGCCAAATATCCCATCTTTCAGTGCCTCAGAAAGGTTTTCACTATTAGATATGTTCTTTATTTTTTCTTTTTCAAGATCTAATACTACCTCATAAAGCTTTTTACCATTAGATCCTTTTTTCTTGTTGTCATTTTTGCAATTGGAAGATTCAGTACCCTCTTGATTTGAAGTGTCGTTATGAGTGTTATGGGTAGAAATTGTATTAGGTTCATCACTGCAAAGGAAATTTATGATGGCATCATCATTTGAAAAGAATGGTATATTAGTAGGTTTGATTGGTTCCCAATCAATTAGTTCAGGATGTATCAAGGGTAATAAGTCATCAAGTTGAGTAAGGTCAATGGCTGTAAGTTTTCTGATAGCTAGGTGGTCAAAGTTGTCAGTGGGAAGGTCAAGGTCTATGATAGTACTCACCTCCAAGTCATCTATCTCACTCGATGTTTGTTCTTCCTCACTTGAGTCATCGATATTTGTTGATCCCATTACAAGTGGTCTATTTCCTGAACTTTGTCCCTCCTCTTGTGTGGGTGTATATGCTTGGATGACATCAATTTGTTTCTTAGTGTATGATGTTGCAGATAAATGATCCCATTCATACTCATTGGAATTTGTTTAAGAACCATCTCTCATTTGCAAAATCCTTTCTACCACTTTCTAAGCTACTTCTTCTTTTGATTCCCCTATATAGCCTAATCATGTTTTGTCTTTAGGATGAAGTGTTAGAGTTTGAATAGGTTCT
Source organism: Sequoia sempervirens (assembly GCA_007258455.2). NCBI lineage: Eukaryota > Viridiplantae > Streptophyta > Pinopsida > Cupressales > Cupressaceae > Sequoia > Sequoia sempervirens. The sequence continues at coordinate 44,562 of VDFB02032112.1, forward strand.
ATAATGCCATCTTTTCTCTTGCCAATTGGTCCTTTCCCTTCATAGCCCATTTTCTCTAAGATTGCCTTTCCTTTCCCATACTAATCTATCCTTATGTTGATATTTGCTGATGTTGAAGCTTCTTTGTCTTTATATAGCCAATCAAGAATGACTTTGTCTTCTGATTCATCTTCTAGGGTACCTACTTTTGCAAACCTTTCATCCAGAACCGTGATAGGCTATGATGATCATTGTGTATTTTTTGTGGGTTTTCCATATGGTTTTGGGGATGGTAGCAATTGTGAAAGAAACAAAGATTGCTCAAGGGAATATTCTCCCAATCCTTTGTCTTTTAACTAGATCTTGTCTGTAAATTGTTGTGATAGAGTGTTCAAGGGACCTTCATTGTTTGATAAAGTTGAGTTAGCAACAGTTGTTTTCTTTGCCTGGTCCTCCTTCTCAACCCATTTGGATATAAAATTGAGTTTCTTTTCTCCACTGGATGAAGTAGATGTGCTAGCTTCTCTATTGTGGGGCACCAAAGTGTCTTGATTTGCTTTAAGCATGTTACAAACCTGAGGATTATTATTGTCATCTAAAATAGTGACCTCCTGTCCATTGACCATAAATTTCAAACATTGATGATATGTTGAAGGTACCACTTGCATTTCATGGATCCATGGATGTCCCAAGAGTATGTTATATGTTAGCTCTTTGTCTAACACTTGGAAAACTATGTTTTTGACAATTGGTCCCAATTGAATTGGTAGTACAATCAGTCCCTTAGAAGAGATTTCTTCTTCATCATATGCTTTTATTGTTATCTTGCTTCTGACATCAATGGTGTTGTTGGAATAGCCTAGTGCATGAATTAGTTTTAAAGTAAAAATATTTAATCCAACTATGCCATCTATTAAGACATGCTTGACACAGTGTTTATGGATTAGTACCTCTATATGTAAAGACGCATTGTGTGGGTGATTTAGTGACACATAATCTTGTTTGGAGAATGACAGACAATGAGGTGTGGTCATATGTCCCACCATAGCTTGAAATTTATAGACATCCAAATTATTGGGTACCGTAGTGGCCACTAGAGCCTATTCCAGAACTTCTTTATGTGATGGTGAAATTTTTAAAAGTTCCAATATGGATATCTATATGGGTATCTTTTTTAGTTGATCCACAATGTTGTATTGATGTGATGGGGGAGTACTAATTTTGGGTGAGACTCCTTTAAGTATCACTTTGGACTACTCCCTTGTCATTGCATTGACTGGTTTATAGTCTTGTGTTTCCTTGATTTTTAGGATGTTGATTTGGTTGTCAGATGTGTTTATGTTTGGGATCACGTTCATGGATACAGTGTCATTGATTTTAATGTTATCTATTTGATTGTCAATGACATTATTTTTCTCAACCTCAAAAATGCAAAGAATGGTGGTGTCATAGATATAGTTTACACTTTTTCCTTTACTGTTTGAAGAAGATTCTCCTTTTTTCATAATTGGGTAAAGGATTTGTAAACACACTATGAACATTGTTTGTTTGATTTCCTTTGACAAACACCTTATTTTCTTCAATTAAGTCTTGTATCAGATGTTTTAATTGCATACAGTCATTTGTTTTATGTCCTTTATTTTTATGAAAGTTGCAATAATCAACATCACTCTACCAAGACGGTTTCACTTTCGGCTCCCAATTTCTAGCTTCTGATAGGTTAATAAGTCTTTGCAATAAGCTCTCTCATTGTTGATTCCAAAGCTTGTCCTAATGGTGTAAATCTCTATCGATTGGATTGTCTTTGATACGATGGTGGCATAGATTCTCCATTATTTGAGTTATTGTTTTGAGTGGTGCCTTGATTATTGTTCTGGTTGTCATTTTGATTTTTCTTTACAATTGTCATCAAATTGAATACTGGTTTTGTATTTTTCATGTCAGTTGTAGCATAATTGTTTCCAGTATTCCTATTTTTCTGCCAAAATTTAGGGTTTTCATTGTTTCCATAGTGATTTTAGGAATTAATGTTGTTCGATGTATCATTGTAATGTTTAATTACTCCTCTTTTGACTAAGACTTCTTCGATTTTAATCATGTTCTCGATCACTTTTTCAAATTTCAAAGGACATTGTAGTTCTTGTCTATAATTCATTTCATCATTTAAATTGTTGATAAATAATTCAACCTTCTCCTCTTCAGGCATAGATTGAGGATATCTAGCGAACAACTTTCTCCAACATTGTAAGAATGATAGGAATGTCTCATCCCTCTTTTGTTTCATGTTGTATAGATCCTTTATGGTTACATCATGTTGAATGTTGAAGAACTGTGTGATAAATCTGTTGACTAGTTCTTCAAAGGATTGAATCCCTAGTTGTAATTTGGAGAACCATTCCATACAGTGTGCTCCTAAACTCCTAGGAAACAACCTCATTAGGTAAGTATCCTCTTGTGCAAACTCTAGGCTCATTGTTCTGAATTCCCTCACATGGTTAATCTGATCCATTTTTCCATTGTACTTTTCATATTTGGGGAACTCACAATGTCTAGGGAAGGGTATCATGTCTACGCTTGGATGAAAGGGATAAGGAAAAATGTCTTTTCCATGAATTTTTTGAGAAATTTGGATCTTGTTGGGTGGTTTGTATATTCTCTTGAGTTATTTCAGTTGGTATCATGTTGTTGGAATCTGTAAAAGGGGTTTTCTTCAGCCATAAATTTTGGTGTTTCAATTTCCTTCTCCCTAAGTTTTTGTCTTTGCAACCTTGTCAAGATTGGCATACAAGTAGTGGTTTTTTTCACTAAACTTTGATCTTCTATGTTTGGATTAGTGTCAATTGGATTTTAACAAAGTCAAATAGAATGATATATTATATTGATGAGACTAAGTTAAAAATATGATTATTGTGTTTAGTTTCATGATGGTAAGATGTCAAAATCCTGATGAGAAACTTAACTCAATAATCAAGATTTGTGTTTTGATATTTGGACACTTTCTAGTTTGCAAGATCTGGGTTTAAGTTGAAAAGAATTTTGACTTGTAATAACCTATTTGTTTCAGGTTTAAGACATTGTCTGGACTGTAAAAATGTTTTTTTCTAATAAAAACCTGAGTTTCTGATGCCAACAAATCTAATAGATGTTTCTAAAAGATCTCTATTTTTCTTTTCTGTGGAAGCGCTAATACAGAGGGAAAAAGTGCTAAAAGTTATGGTAAAAGCATTGTCAAACTAAGTAGAAGCACTAAAATAGACTGTAGATGCGCTAAAAGACTAGTAAATTTTGACACTGGTAATTTTTGGTTATAGTCAGCAAATGTGCTATAAATTTGTTAGGAGCACTAAGATAGACTGTAGGAGTGCTATTTTAACTGTGGATGTGCTAAAAGACAATGCTATAATAGACTATAGAAGTGCTATGATACTGGTATTTTCTGGTACTAACAAAGTTTGGTTACTGTTGATAGAAGCACTATAATATTTGTCAGAAGCACTAAGACATTACAAGAGCACTATTTTAACTGTTGATGTGCTAAAAGACAATGCAAAAGCACTATAATAATCTGTGGAAGCGTTGTTTTTGGGACTCCATAGTGTTGTCTAATTTTCTTCAATGTGAAGAGACTGACTTTTTTAGTGTAATTTTTTGGATTTTTGGTATTTTGGAAAAATATTTTTGCTGGTAACTCCCTGATTTTGGATGACAAGCCTAATGTTTCCAAGTTTTCTCTATTGTAAGAATTGATCTGGCCTGTTGGAATATTCTATTGCTAGTTGTGGGATGGAATACTGATGAATAGGTTGACTATGATTATGTTTCTATGAAAGAGCTCTTCTTTGGAGATAAGCTTGTGAATACAAAGGCTCTAAAGCATAATTATTAGTATATCCCCTAGAAAAATCATGAAACCTATGGATGAAAGTTCTATGTTGAAGCAAAACTTTCCTATTTTGATATAAAAATCGTCTTCTTTCTAAAAGTTTCTTGTAACTAAGTTGTTTCTTTGGTTTCTTGACTCTTGTTGTGAGGGATTTCTTGACAAACATTGTGGATTTCCAATCCTTAATCATAAATTTCATAGTTTGATTCTGTCTAACTCCTTGTATTTTTTTTTGGATGATCTTTATCTGAATTAATGATTTGAAAACACAAGTAATTGTAGAACAATTGTTTTTAAGACCTAGAATCTAAACAATAAGTGTATGTTCAAGAACCACACATGGTCCTATTTTCACTGGTTTGTTAACAAAAATACACTTTAGATAGAATCACTCTTAAGGTAAAAAAGGTCATCATTATACTCAACAACCCACATCTTAAAATTGCATCGACTCACACAGCCGTATCACCCCCTAGAGGGTGCTCATGTTTTTTTCTTTTCTAGGTGCGTGCTCAAAGCTATATTTCTCGGTCCCTTGAGCAAACGGTTCTTGGAAATTATATGGTGAGTGTCTTGGGGGAAGATTCTTCCCTCCCCTTGCACTATGAGTATTACAATGTCTGGTTACTGGCTCAGCTGGATTCTACACTATGGTTCATAGATAGGGTTTATGTTTGGTGTGGAAAATGATAAACTCCCTCAAGAGAACTCCCAATATTTAGAAAATAGAATTTGGGGATGGTTATCTTGCACACTTACGACAAATGTGGGTTTCCCTAGATTCACTTTTATTTTATAGTGGGTTGGAAAACCTGGCTTTGGTTGTTCCCACTCAGGTCGTTCTCATAGAGTGAGTACTTTTTCCCACTATGGTAGGCCTTCTAAAGGATTTAATAAAGCGTAAATTGCATGAAATCAAAGGACGAGTCTAAAATTTTGATCACCTAGTTAAGGGGAGAGCATAGGCCTATCACCACACAAGCATAGTAATCAATGTTCAGTTTTTAAACCCAAATGACAAATTTTCTATTCTATGTGAAGATATTGCTTCACAAAAGTCATGATGTTAATTTAAAATATATGATGACTACCCTAGGATTGATATATTTTAAACCAAATGACTACCCTAGGATTGGTTCTTTTTAGTCCAAATTCATCAAAATAAATTTTTGGTTGCGGTCGCATCAGATCTAGACAAGAGATTACAGAAGCTCTAAAACATATTGCATAAGTGTTATTTAATTCATCATAAGCGTTGTAGCATTTGGAAGTGCTATATAATTTGGAAAAAGTGTTGTAAAATTCAACATAAGTGCTAAAAAAGTATTGGACCTAGAATAGTTAATCATCTTGAGAGCTTTTTGGTGGAAGTACTAAAATAGATTACAGAAGCGCTACAAAATCCCTTGATCGTGCTAAAAGAAAACATGCCTGTATCCTGTACTAACACTTTTCAAAAAATAAAATAAAATATGGGGTTAGATCCCCACAGTGGGCACCAAAATGTAAGTGTGGAATAATTAATGAGTAAAATAACTAAAAACACTTCTTAATAAGACATTATATCAGATATTCAAAGATTAAACTAGTTTAAAGCAAGAATCCATTGAAAGCGTCATATTGCTCCCTTTCTCTAAAGATTTATCAAGTCACAGGGCTCTTAGATTTGGTAAGCATTGTGGCTATTAAAATGCTAATCTAGAGAATGAGATGTTGCTAAATGAAAAATCCTATGTGATGATAGCTAATTGATAAAATGATGCTACTATAAACTAAATTGACATGAAACTTGATGAAATAAGCTACTGTAAAACTAAGATACAACCATGATTATGATTACTAAATGATAATGCTATGATGCTATTGCTAAATTATAATGTTGTTACTAAGATGCTTGATTTCTTAATTTCTATTCCTGCGAAGTAAGATTACATAGAGTTCAAATTCAGGATCCATTTCCTGTAGAATGAGGTTGTATTTATAGATATACGACATCAATTTTGAAAGGGGCAGCACAACAAAGGCTTGGATTCAATCTGGAGAATTGAATGGTGAGAGATGAATCTAGAGTTGATGAAGGGAATGGTTTCTCCCCATGAAAACATCAGGCAATATGACAGGAAGAATCAGAGGAAGGAAATTGAGAGATTGATTTCAATTTGTCTCTAAAGCTTTCTCATGAATGCTAGTTGAATTAAATTGGATATTTGATGTCTAATTTGGTAGGTGAGTGAATAGAGGAAATGTCTTTATGCCTTTATTTGAATATTTTATTCAAATTAGCCAAAAGAGAATAAATAATTTAATAAAACAAACTATAGAATTTATTTATTAAATAAATATAGAATGGATATGATAATTAAACAACAAAGTGAATGATTAGATAATTAAATAACACAAACTATTAAAGTTGTTTATTTAATTAAGATAGAATAAATTGAAGAATTAGAAGAATGAACTATAAATAAATATTTCTATTTATGTAATAGTAGAGGAATTTAAGGTAATTAATGAAATAAGTCGTATTTAATTAATTAGATTATCCAGACCATTTTTAGGTGTATAAAGTAAGCATATATTCGATATATATATACATATATAAAAGTACATGCACGATAATATATAATAAACACATTATACTGAATGTATGCGCATATATGTGTGTGTGTGTATGCTTCTATGTACACGTATGTGTAGGTATATCTATATCAATGCATCTGTATGAGCGTGTCTATTCGTTAACGTACACATGTATTGATATACGTATACATATGGAAATGTGTATTTACTACACACACAAATATATATATACATATATATTTGTTTGTGTGTGTGTTCGCACCCGATTCACATATAGCCATTCATGATTACCATTATATTGATAAGTGCTTATGTGTGGTACATCTATACATATGCATATACATGTCGTTAGATCCCATTGACATGCATGTGCATATATAAACACATACTTCCACATACATCCCACTAATCAATATAGTCGTAATAGTACAAGAAAGATCTCAAAATCTCAAATAGATAAACATCACCCAATAATGCATGTAGTAGCAAACAAGACTCTCAAATGCAAACATATCAGTTAAAGATGACTTACCTACGAGCCACAAATTGAATCAACTCAATCATTCTAATGTTGTGTGCGTTTATGCTTAGATAGTTTACTTTTACCGGTTACCTGACCAAGATCTTCTCCCAAGTGATACTTCCCCTTTGCCTGGAGGAATGAACACAAACTTGCATCCACTAACATATGCACATGACAGTCAGTTTTTCACAACATATATAGTATATAAAAGAATTTCCAAAGCTAGAATAATAATAATTCAATAACCATTTATTTACTTAGATGGAGTATTTCACCATGAATAACATCAACTAAGATAACATTCATATCGATAACAAGGTACAAGTATACTTTATTCATCTCTAGACATTACATTCATATTCACCCTATGTAGTAATAGTAACATTCACAATTGGGGTGTAACATGTGTCACATGCTACTTGGTAGACTTTGGAAGTCTGACCAAAATGCCTTACATTGTAGGAAGAATAACACCTACAATTTTGAGAAGGATGGAATCAAACATAGCTTGTTGATTTTGCATGAACCAAAAGAGGAGAGTCATAGCAACGATAGTAAGGTGATGTTAATAAGAAGAAAAGAGTTTATAAATGGAAAGGAGTCAAAGGAAGTTGAAGTAGTAACCAAGGAGGTGAACCTTCATTTTCATCTATGTTGCATGGGTGAAAACGGTGCTGATTTTTAGGTAAGACAACCAACAACATGTGTTGACATAGATGACTGTGAAGGTGGGGCAGCTATTGGTATCATGAAGGATGTGAAGATATAGGAGAGTTCAAAACAACAATGCCAAGATGAATACATGGGCACAAATCTATGTGGACAGAGTGTGGAGATAACAAAAGAGAATGTGGAAGATGACTTGGATCTTCAAATTGGGGTCGTTGAGAAAGAGTGGCTTGAGCTGACAGGAGGTGAGAAAAATAGTGTAGCTGTCAATGGTGAGGTAATATCTTAGTTTTCCAACCCCTTGGATATAGTTGAAAATTATTTTCATGAATATGTCATGATTGCATTGGAGAGGTATGCAAAATACAAACAATATAGTGTAGTAGAGGCAACAAGCAACATTTTAAACATCATTTTTAATTTCCCAAATTTTATGCATAATAATGTTGGAGCTGATTATTGTTTGAGGGAAATGTAAAAGGAATGGGAAAGATGCAACAATGAGAGACTATCTAGAGAGTGGGCAAAATATGTTGTAGATGATGAGTTGGGGTGTGGAAACGACAATTTTACCTTGAGAACAATAAATCAAGAGGGGTTAATTATTTGATGGCTTGGGATAATAGGAAGCCAACTAGTGGAAAGAGCATGAAGAGCGTATTTGGGATGATAAGTTTGATGTATGGAAGAACTATTCTAAACAAATGTTGGATGAAAAGAAAGAAATAATGATTATGGGTTGTCATTTATTAGCATATGAGAATATGTTGCAAGTTTCTAGAAATTGAAAGGGTAGTCCTACTACCCAACTCCCTTTGTGAGCTACACTCACACATAACTCCCCTAGGAAGCCTTATGTAGAAGCATCACAATTTTTTTTTCAAACTTTGGGTATTGTGTCCTTTTTTTTGTTATCTTGTTTTTCCCTGTGACAGGTGGCATGTTTGGAGTGGCAGCAAGAATTTGGTTTCCTTCTTCTCTTGTTGCACTTGAAGAGGAGGGTGGTTGCATTCGGTTAGGGAATTCATTTTGTGGCCTGTGTGGATGTATCGATCCTTAGACCAAAAGCCAAAATCTGTATGGCTTGATTTTAATATCTTTTTGATTCTTCATTGCTGAGAGCCTTGGTTTGGGAATAATCTCTTCACCAAAAGGAGAGAGATTAAAGCAATCGAGTTTTGGAGGATCTACCCATGAAAGGAAAGTATTAACGGCTTGGGAGGGGGCCCGAACTAGTGTTGTAAAAGAAAACAATAACAAAGACACCAAGGGAAGTAGGAGAATAGAGGAAGAAGAAGTCTACAATTGGAAAGGAGGTTCAATTGTTTCATTCAAAAGAGGAGCTCAGGTGAATGGTGTAAGGTGGGGACATTAGACGTGGGGTTTTAGTTTGGTGGTACTCAATAACAAATAGGAAAATTGATTCCTTGAGAATGGACTACATTGTTCTTAGTGTATCATTGTTTTTAATACATTGTCCTTTGTTTGCTATTGCTGGTGTTTGAGAACTTGATTCCCTATTACTTGAATAAGAAATGCATTTGTCTATTCCTGTCACTATTGCCTAAGGGTCGATTTGTCACTTGGGTCAGCAATTGAACTCTATTTAATTTCATTGAAGCTTGTAAACTTTTGAATTTTGTTCCTTCCAAGAAGAATGAGTTGGTTCATGTTTTTGTCGCCCTTGAATATGAATTGCAAAATTGATCGAAACCGGTTGTAGGAAGCTACCTCAATTTCTTGGGTATGTGTTATTGTTTTGCTATCGATTGTTCTTGTAGATAGTTGGGAATAAAATAAGGTTTCCATCATGAATGAACTATCTTCATGTTTCATGCATAGAATATTGTATACTAACATTTTTGGATCATTTTATATTGTCTTCTAACAATCTTTACATTTATCAAGGGTTTTGAGGTGTTCACCAGATCTAATAGAATTTGAGGACTGCTTATCTCTTTTCTCTAAGTGACTGCCCTTGTGTGTTTTAGAAAAATCTTATCACACTTGAAACCACTTTCCATTAGTGACTATCTTATATACTTCCCCCTCATGAACTATCCTTCACATGTCATCAATATATCTCAGACCTATACAAGTTCTATCCTAATTCATCCTTTTTGTCCTATTATGATTTGGATTTTTGATTGTCATTTTATTAGTGAGTGTGTAGGCCATCATTGTAACTATAATCATGCAACACTTTTCATTTTAATTGTATCCACTAATCAAAGATTGTATACTATTGTTGTTCACCTACAATGACTTCTTATGGCAGTCAAATTATTGGTCTCATAATAATTTTTACTTGGCCATTAACTTGAGTTTGTTGTACATTGTGAGATATTCATAAACACATAGTTAGTAGGCCAACTTATTGTTCATTATATTTCATGGGTGCTGCTAATGTTTATGAATATCTCTTAGATGATTGTCACTATTCTTTCTTCATTTGATTGATATGTGACATTGGCAATGACAATCTTGTTTGATATTTGGTCTTTGACTAAATATCCTTTCGTTATGAAAAATCCTTACCTTCTAGTAACCAAGTTTAACAGAGGCATCTCAGACCTGGGAATACTTTTAGTGATATCAACAATCCTATACTCTAGTTCACACTTGATGTCTTGATTTCTCACTTACTATCACTCACCAACCACTACAAGTATACCATGACTAAAAAACCATTTCTCTATTATCTTTTCAACTATCATCTGACTGTTATGTATGGCTTGAAGAGAATCCATTGTCATGATAGACCTTTCATGCACTTTAATTGCTATATTTTAGATTTCTAACAATTATTTATGCCTTCTCCACATTTGACTATTGAGTTTTCTCTATGGTACTATCATTTTGAGTGCATAAGACCTTTAAGCATGTTAATACTTTGAATAAGACTTAGGATATGAATTGACCCTAAAAGTCTAAGACAACTCAAACCCTTGCTCACTTGATAGTCTGCCCTATGTGAGAAAAAAATCATATGTGTGATGATAGTCATATATCTGTCTTCTAACTATTGTGATGAAATTCACTTAGGTTCTTGCACTAATCCCTACACATTCATTTGGAACTTGGTAATCATGTCCATTTTTGGACAGGCAACAACATTTGATAGGAAATGATACATTATTATGATAACATCTTTTCACTACCCTTTCAACTTTCCTCTTTTTAACTTATTCATTCAAGAATTGTCATACATTCTTGATCTCCCTTTTATTTTTCTACTAACATTGGAAACTTATTGCAATGATAGCCTTTCCAAATGGACTAAATTCCTAGCATTTTTAATTACCAAAAAAATTGTGTTCTCAGCTAATTTCTCCCTCATTCGATTGGCAACTTCAAGATTGAAAACCTCATAATTATTGCCCCACAAGAGGAGATTTTATTTTCTTAAGAGATGAGACTTGGGCTACTTTTTTACATTCAAACATAGTAGCTAGAAGCTCTCTTCTCTAGACCCTGTTGTTGAACATAACCTCTAGAAAGTATTTGAAGAGGAAATCTGGAAGTCAGATTTTCTTGTAACATGCCATTGAAAAATAATGCTTTAAGGCCTTTAACCATGGTGGGAAGTAGAATCTCTACTAACTTGAAAATCCAAGCCTTTTGAGAGAAGTTTGGATGATCGAATCAGTCATGGAAATCACAGAGCCACTTATCACTAGACAAGTAACAAGTTTTGGATACATTTATACCATTTTAAAAGCCACCCATTTCCATAGCTAAAACCCATATACCAACCAATGGAGGCTTTGTGCTATGTTTTATAGGAATCCAACAACTCATAGTGTTTCCTTCTTGAATTTCAACCAACTAAAGTTCTATACTCACTCATTTTAATAGCTTTGTCAATAGGGATTTTGTAATGCCATAAAATTTATTCCCTATATCAAAATTGTTAATGTATATTTACAAATTACTCTCTCTGAAGATGGATAAGATTTCCACTAGGAGCATGAGACAAATTTTTTTACATAGTCAAGAGATCTCAAACAATAAACATGCTCTAAAAAATTGATAATTTCTTAATCTCTTATCTCAATTCAAATATTACTAAAGCCATTGAAACTTGGCCACTTAAATTTGTTGTTCTCTATACACTATCCTATATTTGATAATAAGCTAAGCACTCTTCAAACACATGAAAACATGGTGGTGAAATATATAACATTCACTTAAATGAAAGGTTTAAAAATTGAGTTCTCTTATTCCCCATAACCTTTTCTCATCTTTCATGAAGTTGTAAACCTCTACATCTATCAAGGTTCATATACATGGTAGTTTTGAATGTAACCACGTAGGACTTCATTCTAGAGCTACTTTAGGTGCATGAAGATGATTTGTTGTGAGGTCCTAAAACTTCTGAATTTCCTTGCAACGTGCCATGCATCATCTCCTTGGTTCTATAATGTTTCTATGTACTAGAAGAAAAGAGAGCTTCCATGCCTTGAAAAGACAAAGGCTTATTCAATAGCTAAGCAGCAAAACCCTAAAATCCTCCAAGAGTTTTAGTTTTTTTAAAGCAAAGACTTTCCACCTAAATGATGTTGTGGGTTTTAGGAAACACAAAGAGTTTAATTTTTCTTTTTGATGTCTAAGCCCCTTTTTGCTAATCATTTATGCCTCATGTAACATGACTTAAGACTCCTCTAAAGACCTATAATTAGGAATTATGACTTTGTAAACCTTTTCTAAATGGTCTCTAGGAACCATTTAGACCAAGATGAGGCAAAAATATTAACAATGGCTCCTCCATAAAGCAAAATTACACCTCCTACTACCCATCAATCAAGATTAGGTGACACTTCAATTCAAGACAAAGAGACATTATCTTTAAGGATACATGAATTGATGGAGCAACTAAAACATAGTAAGGAAGCAAAGAAATCAGTTGAGGATAGGGGAAAGAAGAAGATCACCAACATGGTTGATGTCTTGTTAGAACACAAAATATCATCCATTCTACATAGATTTGATGACACATGGGCATGTTATAATAACTTGAGAAATGTATATGTCAATTATGTAAAGCAAGAGGCCAACTTGAAGGAAGTTCTAAGCATGTGGTTTCCAAGGATAGTAGTGATGACAAGCATGCAGAAGAAAAAATGGTTTGATTCCATTGCTCATGTAGAACTTGCAAATACATGTGATATGCTAGAACTATTAGGAGATATTTCAACTTATAAATCTAAAGTGGAGTTACAATTAAAATGTAAGCTGAAATATTTTGAAGCATTGGAAGGGGTCTTAATGTCTAAGGTTTTGGATAATAATGGGATTATTAAACCTTTTGATCAATAGAGGACCGTGTTTAGTTCAATTTTTCCTTCTCTATCTTTTTTATTTGTGCTAGTGGTGTACCAGATCTAACTCTACTAAATTATAGCATGGATGGGATAATATAATTGGAGTTGAGCTTGGATAATTTTAATAAGGAGGCTAAAGCAATTTTGGATGCTCGGTATAATTCTCATATTAATAAAACTGCTAAATTCCTTGAGTTCAATTGGCCATCAAAGGAAATCTATGCTTCATGGGTGGAAAAATACCAATAATGAATTATTTTTCCACATCTGCGTAGTCAACAATGGTTTTTCCTTCATCTAGTTCTTCAAGTTCACATGTAGCTGCAAAAAAGTCAACTATTTTTTCTTCATCAATAGTTCAAGTAGATTGGTTTCTTCAAATGGTTTCAAGGATTGTTCTCTTTTGTCTCTTCTAAGAAAGGAATCTGTTCAGTTAGTAGGTGGTTGCACCTTCTGGTTTTCTTTCATGACAAGTTTCAATTTTGGTCCTCAAGCATGTGTTCTTATATGGTTCTATTTAAGAAGGAGCTTGCATCATTGTTAAGGGTTTGGGAATTATTATTTTGAGTGTGGTATTTTATTTTGTAAAGGGTTGTTAGGGGTTTTTTTGTTGTTAGGATCTATAAATTTTTGTTGAAATTTATGTTTTCAGTATGTTATTGTCTCCATCTTTGTACATAATATCTTTCATGAATAAAATAATCAATGAATATTGAATTCTTCTATGCAAATTTATTGCACTATTTATTTTATTAATAACTTCTATTTAAGGAATGGAATAAAATTTATTTCATTAAAATATAAAGGATTATTGTATTTTACAAATGGATTATTAAGAAGAATCATGTTGTAAGCTTCTAATCGGTCTTGTTATTATAAGGTAATAACAAATTGTTGTCCATTGGAGTATATTAAATTGTTGTGAAGAAAAATTTGTAGAGTTTTGTGACTTTGTAAAATTAGGTAACACCAATCAAATTAGGATAGTACTTGTCAGTCATAGAAGAAAACTATAAAATGGAAAATCTCAAGCCACTTGTAATTTATTGATAATTATTGTTGTATCTCATACGAGGTCTTCAATATAAGTTGAGGGTATCAAGGATTGTAATAATCTACTATATAACTCCTTGTTAAATGTGTATGAGAAGAAATCTACTAGATACCATTATTTGTTGTAGTGAAAACCTTTAAATGAAACCCACCTAGGGTTGGCATAAGGGAAACCCACCTATGGTTTGCATAAGGGAAACCCACCTAGGGTTTGCATACCTTGCAGTCTTGAGGAAATTTTTCTTGTCAAACAATTTCCTATTTATTGGCCAACCTCCCAATATCCTTGAGCATAAGAATTGGCTACCCTTTAGAGGAAACTAAGGAACCAAATGGAAACACCAATAGGATCATTGAAAGTGCTTTTACAACCCAATTTAAGGGGAAACCTCAAAATTATTTTGACAAAACTATTTTCACTCAATTAGAGTAAAAGAAGAAATATTTTTAGTATTGTTATCACTTGAAGTTGCACCCTTGTTGAACCTGATGTTCAACACCTCAGTGTAACATGGGAAGACCTCCAAAGCTATGGGTCACTTGTAGACATAGGTCAACCTCTGGAGAAGGCTGGCTTCCTTTGATGTCACCTAAAACTACTGATCTTGTAAGGAAATGGGAGAAAGAGAAACATAAAAATGGAAATTAAATCCTAAGGTGATGCACTGAACTGATAAGAACAATGAGATACTCGATTTACACTTGAATACTGATGATGGAGACGGGGCTGCACAATAAGATTATGTGGACTATGCATACAAACAGGTTCGACATGCACACACTTTCAAGAAGGAAAAAACAAACTTTCACAAATTGAAAGCTCATGTGCAATTGAGTAAACACAGTTTATAACCTACATGATAACACTTTTGCAAAGAAAGGAATGCTAACATGAAACAAAGCTATAAGGAAAATAAATATTTCACTAAATAGCTTGATGAATCACTTAAAAATGAACAATACTTCATAAGAACTAGAAGGCAAAAAGTGAACCATCAATGGTAATCAAGGTGAATTTTATATAACATGTTCCAAAATGAGTTACAAAATTCTGCTGATCTGAGAGAGGACTGTAGAAGTCACAGACTTCATAAAAGCATTCAGGAGAACTCATTTACAAGAAGGCAAAAATGCCTTATATACAAAAGTGTGGTCGGCCCCTCAGGGCTTTACAAAAATATCTCCCTTAGAAAGATCTACCTTTAGATCTTTTCATGTAGTTAATGTTGTGTCCAATTCAATCCCTACTATCCATGCCGGTGTGAAAGATTTCCTTCAAGGGAATCCTTCTTGATCTTTCTGCAACCTCCGCATTTAATTCTGTTCCTCGTGTCGACTTCTCGAACCTCCCTAGCGAGCTGCTTGGAATGCTCCTGAGCTCAGAACAGATACACGTTGCTTTTCATTTTGTTGATGTTCTTCATCCTGGTCAGACTACCACGACTCACTTTTAGATCTCTCTAATTGGTTGAGTATACTCCACGCAGATTCTTCAGGTGGTCAAAAGCTCCTCCTGTAGAATCGCATGTCGGTGAGACACTAATCGTGTCTCCCCAATGTGATTAAATATTCCTATGGTTATCAGCATAGCTTGAAACTTTCAATGAGAGCTCCTATCGAGCCCAAAAGTCATACTAATATCACCTCTGTGGTTGCCAAGACAATCACGTTCGGCTAGACAACATGGCGAACTCTTCTCATCTTCTATTGGTGAAAGTATATTGATGTCACCCTGAATGTACTCCACTCCACCAAGCTCCACATGTCTTTTGGCGAGACATCGGCAAGTTGGGAAGCCTTCATGGCGAGCTCTCAGGGGTCATACCAATGCACAAGATGTCACCGAGACCCCAACTTGTCGGTAAGAATCATACCGAGTGTAAAACCTCCTCCTGGAGTCTCCTCGAACTTAATATTACAAACCATATCAACAAGAGTTTGTTGATGTCACCCTGATGCATTTTTCTCTACCTAAGCTCTAGTCCTTTGTTAAGACCCTATCGAGTCGGCAAGACTCTCAATGAGGCCTCCTTGCTCCGGTGAGAGCTCATTTCATTTTGCTTCGGCAAGAGAAACATTCATCGGCAAGAGGTCATAGCGGCTTCATTAGTCATGCCGATATCACTTTCCATCGCTGAGACCACACCATGTCGGTAAGACATCACTCTGATAGTCGGGTGCTACACCGATGTCATTTATGTCAGGGAGACCTTCTGCTAGTTGGTAAGACCTCTTAGCGAATACACAAAATTATACTGAAGTCAATCCACTTCGGCAAGACTTCAAAAAGTTGCTAGGACCTCATGGCGAAAGCCTCCATCTCTCGGCGAGCTCAGACCATTCGTTGATGAGACTCCCCGCTAGTCAGTGAGACCTCTGTTGATGACTCCTCCTATGTCACCAAAACCTTCTCATGTTGGTAGGACATCTCCCCTCGAGCTCAGATCCTTCGTTGAAGGCATAATCTTGTACTGGGCACGTGATCCTTTCGGTGAGACTTCTGTCTATCGGCAGGACCTCAGGGCGAAGTCTTCAACTCTTGGTGAGCTCAGCTTGCTTTCAGTGAGACCTTACCAGGTTGGCAAGACCTCACCCTGACCTCAAAATATTACATTGAAGACATCCCCTTGGTCAGCAGGACCCTCAGCATCACTGAGACCTTATGCCGAATTCCCCATCCTACAACGAGCTCCTTTTGTTGTTGGCGAGACCAAAAGCAGTCGGTGAGACATCATGCCGAAGGAACTTTGCTTTAGTGAGGGTTTATTCAGTTGGCATGACTTTTCTTTATCACTGAGACATCTTAGTGAACTCAATCTCCTACGCTGAGAGCCTTTAGAGTTGGGGAGACCTTTTGACTTTGGCAAGACCCAACAATGAAGCTCGCTTGCTTTGCCGACACCACCTCCTTTGAGTGAGACCACACCCCATCAGTAATACGTGTTGGCGATGATGCCTCCATTCAGCGAGGCCCCTTGTTGGTCGATAAGACATCGTGACAATCTTGGCGACTTTCTCCTTAGAGGGTTTTCATGCCGAACTTTCCTAGGGCAGGCTATCGAACTGAGTTCCCTCTGACCTAGCACCAGATGTAGGATTTTTTCCCTTCTTGCGAATGTTCCATTTGGCCTCTCGAAGATCTATCACATGATTATCCTACCTGATTGAACCTGTAGGTGAAAAATGGGCAACATTTCTGGCAACCTCAGCTAGATGTTTGCCTGCTAAACATGGAAACTAGTAGCCTAGGCCTATCCATTGGGCACAAAGTTATTGGGAAAACTGAGGAACAGACCTAGAGCATCTTTGTACATGGTTGTAACTTGCTTGATATTCATAGAACACTCGAAAACTTATTGAAAACAAGGAAAAATTGAAATAAAACTATTTATTTGTGTTGGAACAACACTTAGGGAAAGAAATAACAACTAAACCTACCCTACACTAACCAGTAAGAAATTGGTCAAACAAACCCATTAACACATTGGGTGAAATAACTATCCTTTCTAAAACATTTACAATGTTTACTACGTTGGACAACAACTAAAAAGAAATGAAGCATACATGACAATTCAATGGATGGCTACAAGATCTCTTGCAGAACATATTCAAGCTTACTAACCCTTTCATATGGAATGTAAAAATTCTCATTCTAAGGTGGAAAGGTAACTTGAGTGTGCTCCTCCTCAGCAATACCCTCATGCTTGGGTGCAAGCAAGGTATCAATATCTTTGCTAGTCTCCATTTTGGCTAGATTCCTGATAGGGCAACCTCTAGTAAGGGAAAAGCTTGCACTTTCCTTGCTGATCTTTTGCTCATGAGTTGCCATTCTATCACCTTGCTAGCTGGAAAGGTATAACCCCTGTGGCTGACTTGATGGAAGAGTAGTAGCCTCACCAATATTCTCATGCTTTCCAAAATGAACATTCACTCCTTTAATGAATAATGAGATGGATTCCTCCAACACACTTTCAATCAATTCATCAACCTCAGGCTCCTTTATAGACCAAAATGGAAGCTGCTCATAATTCTCATCATCACTGGAAGAGTTACATTCTGATTTAGGCTTGTATTTTTCAATGTAAGAAGACAACAATTCAAGTGGTGATAAAGTCTCAAGTTCCTTTGTACAATGGAATGGAAGCTCATCTAACCAGATATAGTCTTGTAAGATAGGTTCATGAGGCTCCACCTGTAATTTCAACACCTCCACAAGTTGCTGCTCTAGATCATCATAACCCTCACCCTCTTTTGATTCTTGGTCATCCAATGTTGAACAAAACTGTTCAATAATACATTTGGACAACTCTTCAAAAAGCTCAACATTGGCTTCCTCATCTAGAACACACTTGAAAACATCAAAATTCTCACCTTGGAGGATAGAATCAGGTTCAAATTTGGGCTTTTCTTCCTAAATTAAGCCTCCATTATCTTGCTAGTTGCCACCAATCAACAACTTTCCAATATCTTCCTTGTGTTCAATCATTTGTTGTTGTTGCTTTCTATATTCCTCCATAGCTAGATGTAGCAAATCAATATTTTTAGTCTCCTCCAAGCTGAGTGAGTTGTACTAGTCAAAGATCTGCCCTTCTTTTACTTCCTGGATGCCAAAGCATGATTTTATTTGCATGATAGGTGAAGGAAACTCACAAGGTGACTGAGATGGGACTTTCCAACTTGGAATCCTGAGGGTAGAAGAGTTATTGATAGGCTCACTAAAGAGCTTGGAAGGTTCCTCTTGTTTAAAGCTAGGAAACCTATGTCTAGAAGCATCCCCTTTCACCGGATGATTCAACATTACAGGAGGAGGTGAGCTAAAACTAGGAATGGAAAGGGCTGCTTGTGTCTCATACCTTTGTGCTCGATAATCTGAATAAGCCTGACTACCTTGTACCTGAGCAAATAAGAATTTCATTTGCTCCTCTTTGGCTGCTATATCTCCCAAAAGATCTTCAAAATGACATCCCAACCCCTGCTGCTGTGAAATAAGCTTTTTCTGTTTCTTTACATTGACCAACATTCCATACATGTAGGAGAACACCTTACTGACATCATTAATCAACATATGTTCAAATCTCTGGCTCAAAGCCCACAACACATAGTCAAACTGTTGGAACAGGTCCATTATAGTTTGGTAAGGATGCTTTAAAGGTTGATTATATAAATAATCATATTGGTTAACATCAAAAACCTCCTCTTGGGGTTGATTTTGATCAAATATTGGTTGACATAAAGGTTGACCAGGAGTGGGAGCGTGGGAAACATGATGGAAATACTGGTAATCTACTGATACTAGGTCATTTGACATAAAAACTGCAGGCTGTTCCGTAAAGTATGGCTGATGAGAGGACATATAAACATGACTCTCATGGAATGGAGGTGGAAAGTCATTATATTGCTGATAACTAGACATTGCAAGGTAAAATATGAAGCATCAACAAGTCTAGATAGAAAACTTCCTTAACTGTAGGTACCTGGGCTACTGAAACCTACTGATATTAACTTTGAGTTGCCATGATATGCTGATGTTAACCTCTGAAAGGCCTGAATATTACTGGTTGCATATCAAAAACCAATAATAGACATGTAATTTTCAAACTGTCTGTTCGATAGTTCCACCAAGTGTGCCAAAACTATTATCACCTGAAGTTGCACCCTTGTTGAACCTGATGTTCAACACCTCAGTGTAACATGGGAAGACCTCCAAAGTTGTGGGTCACTTGTAGACATAGGTCAACCTCTGGAGAAGGCCGGCTTCCTTTGGTGTCACCTAAAACTACTGATCTTGTAAGGAAAAGGGAGAAGGAGAAACATAAAAATGGAAATTAAATCCTAAGGTGATGCACCGAACTGATAAGAACAATGAGATACTCGATTTACACTTGAATACTGATGATGGAGATGGGGCTGCACAACAAGATTCTATGGAATATGCATACAAATAGGTTCGACATGCACACACTTTCAAGAAGGAAAAAATAAACTTTCACAAATTGAAAGCTCATGTGCAATTGAGTAAACACAGTTTATAACCTACATGATACCACTTTTGCAAAGAAAGGCATGCTAACATGAAACAAAGCTATAAGGAAAAGAAAGATTTCACTAAATAGCTTGATGAATCACTTAAAAATGAACAATACTTCATAAGAACCAGAAGGCAAAGAGTGAACCATCAATGGTAATCAAGGTGAATTTTATATAACATGTTCCAAAATGAGTTACAGAATTCTGCTGATCCAAGAGAGGACTGTCGAAGTCACAGAATTCATAAAAGCATTTAGGAGAACTCCTTTACAAGAAGGCAAAAATGCCTTATATACAAAAGTGTGGTCGGCCCCTCAGGGCTTTACAAAAATATCTCCCTTAGAAAGATCTGCCTTTAGATATTTTCATGTAGTTAATGTTGTGTTCAATTGAATCCCTGTTGTCCATGTCGGTGTGAAAGATCACCTTCAGGGGAAGCCTTCTTGATCTTTCTGTAACCACCGCATTCACTTTTGTTCCTCATGTCGACTTCTCGAACCTCCCTGGCGAGCTGCTTTGAATGCTCCTAAGCTCAGAACAGATACACGTTGCTTTTCATTCCGTTGATGTTCTTCATCTTGGTCAGACTACCATGACTCACTTTCACATCTCTCCGATTTGTCGAGTATACTCCACACAGATTCATCGGGCGGTCAAAAGCTCCTCCTGTAGAATCGCATGTCGGTGAGACACTAATTGTGTCTCCCCGATGCGATTAAATCTTCCTATGGTTATCGGCATAGCTTGAAACCATCGATGAGAGCTCTTGTCGAGCCAAAAAGTCATACTGATATTGCCTTTGTGGTCCCCAAAACAATCATGTTCGGCCAGACAACATGGCGAACTCTTCTCATCTTCTATCGGGGAAAGTATATTGATGTCACCCCGAACACACTCCACTCCATCGAGCTCCACATGTCTTTTAGCAAGACATTGGCAAGTCGGGAAGACTTCATGGCGAGCACTCAAGGGTCATACTGATGCACAAGATGTCGTCGAGACCCCAACCTATCGGTAAGACATCATACCAAGTGTAAAACCTCCTCCCGGAGTCTCCTCGAACTTAATATTACAAACCATATCAGCAAGAGTCTGCTGATGTCACCCCGACGCATTTTGCTCTACCTAAGCTCCAGTCCTTTGTTAAGACCCTATCGGGTTGGCAAGACTCTCAGTGAGGCCTCCTTGCTCCGGCGAGAGCTTATTTCATTTTTCTTTGGCAAGAGAAACATTCATCGGCAAGAGGTCATAGCGGATTCATTAGTCATGCCGATATTGCTTTCCATCGCTAAGACCACACCATGTCGGTAAGACATCACTCTGACAGTCGGGCGCTACACCAATGCCATTTATGTCGGGGAGACCTTTTGCTAGTCGGTGAGACCTCTTAGCGAATACACAACATTATATCGAAGTCAATCTACTTTGGAAAGACTTCAAAAAGTTGCTAGGACCTCATGGAAAAAGCCTCAATCTCTCGGCGAGCTCAGACCATTCCTCGATGAGACTCCCCACCGGTCAGTGAGACCTCTGCCGATGACTGCTCTTATGTCACCAAGACCTTCCCATGTTGGTAGGACATCTCCCCTTGAGCTCAGATCCTTCGTTGAAATCATAATCTTGTACCAAGTGCGTGATCCTTTCGGTGAGACTTCTATCTGTCAGTAGGACCTCAGGGCGAAGTCTTCAACTCTTGGCGAGCTCAGCTTGCTTTCGGTGAGACCTTATTGGGTCGGTAATACCTCACCCCGACCTCAAAATGTTACATCGAAGACATCCCCTCGGTCGGTAGGACCCTCGGCATCACTGAGACCTTATGCAGAATTCCCCATCCTACCACGAGCTCCTTTTGCTGTCGATGAGACCAAAAGCAGTCGGTGAGACATCATGCCGAAGATGCTTTGCTTTGGCGAGGGTTTATTTCAGACGGTATGACTTTTCTTTATCACCGATACATCTTAGCAAACTCAATGTCCTGCGCTAAGAGCCTTTAGAGTCGAGGAGACCTTTTGACTTCAGTGAGACCCTATAGCGAAGCTCCCTTGCTTTGTCGACGCCACCTCCTTTGAGTGAGACCACACCCCATCGATAAGATGTTTTGGTGATGATGCCTCAATTCAGCGAGGCCCCTTGTTGGTCGGCGAGACATCATGACGATCTTGGTGACTTTCTCCTTAGAGGATTTTCATGCTGAACTTTCCTAGGGCAGGCTATCCAACTAAGTTCCCTGTGACCTAGCACCAGATATAGGATTTTTTCCCTTGTTGTGAATGTTCCATTTGGCCTCTCGAAGATCTATCACATGATTATCCTGCCTGATTGAACCTGTAGGTAAAAAATGGGCAACATGTATAATAAATTTGGACATGTTAAAAAAGAACGTAGTAAAATATAATACAACCTATCTCAAAAAAATAATGGTGAAATTAATATGATTGTTGTTTAGAAAGAACATGGATTAGCTGATGATTTTGCACTCACGGAATATCATTGTAACTATTACTCCGATTTTGGTCATTGCCCTTAAAAATATTTTCCCCTGCCCTAAATTTTTCTAAGTTTGGGCCTTGGTGGTTGTCGATCAGGTTTTGCTAACCTTGGCGAACACCCCTCAAGTTATCTTAACTCTTTCTTACACCACATTCCCTTTAAAAATTATTCATTATCTTGTGTGAGTGGTAGGTTGTTTAGTTTTTGTAACTTTTTGAAGTACCCAAGGGCATTGTAAAGCCTTGAGTCTTAGAGTTCTAGGTGTTGGTGGTCCATACCTAATGTTTTATAACTCTCTTAAAATTCTGTTGATGAGGGAAAGATGAAGGATTTTCAAGCACTAGTAGGGTTTATGATAAGTTCAAAAACCATTGGCAGTTCTCGCTAGGGTTTTGTGAAACCATTATTCTGTTGAATCAAATAGCATAGTTCTTAAAATGGGAAAAGGTGGTAAAGATGCATGTTTTCCTAACTTTAGTGGATTCTAGGGAATTTTTTAGAAATACCAAAATGAGCATTAATAATGAAAAAATAATAGTGTAAAAATAAAGAGTGCTCATATGTAGGGAAATCAACACAAGTAATACCATTATCAAATATAGATTGAAGCATATAAATACCTAGAAAGAAAGAACATCCAAATACCAAAAAGTTTATATTATATTATATTGCATAGTCGGTGTTTACAAAATTTGATAATGCGTATTACAAAATTGGGAATTTTAGATTAGCATTTTTAGGTACACAAAATGAACATCAGCACATAGATTCCCTCCACCTCCTCTTGGAAATGCTTGATTTAGGCTGGTGACAACAGATTCTCATGAGATTGTCAAAATTGAGCGAATAGTCCCATGTCATTTCACCCCAGCACTGTGTGAAGGAGAGTTACCACTTCTTCAGTAGGCTCATGTTGGGTTGCAGTTGCAATAGAGATGGTATCTCCAATGAGTCCAATCTTGGGGAAGTGACTAAGCCCTTTGATGGAAAAATTCGTTGTGTGTAGGTATTTTGGCCAAACTAGATGTTGTGTTGCCCTCATTCCCCAATTGCATCACCAAGAAGTATGAGCCACATTGTAAATGAAACGCTCCAATAATTCATGGTTATGAAAATAAACTTGGTTCAAGAATCACTCTCACAAGATGTTGTGTACTACTTCTCCCTCTACTTCACTCTGAATGGTAAATAGCTCCCTCAAATGATCTGATAATAGCCTGAAGAAAGGGCTACAATTGACTTCTTCAATAGCAATGAAGTCATTCATCGAAAAACCATCGCTCTATGCACTCACCATTTTCACATTGTCATTTGAATTGGCTAAATATGGCTATTTCTAGTGAATTTATAGAAATTAAGGGAGGCATATCTAAGTTGGATCTCATTGGGACTTGGTAACTGAAAAGACTGTGAGGTGGTGTAAGATTAATGATGATGTGATGAGGATTAATTTAAATTTCCAATTTTTCTCTCTATCTTGACAATTTGCATGTGTGAGCATGCTTTAGCATGGATTGGTCATTTAATTCAGTACCTAAAGACTACACCAATGGTAAATTCAACTGCCATGAGGAAAGATTCTAAACAAGGAACGTTTGTGTGACTGTCAAAAAATGTATTAATGGAAAAGTTAATCATTATTACCTGGGCTTGACCATTAATGTGATTTTATTCATTGGTTTCCAAGGTGGGAAATTGGCTAGAAAGAAACTGTCGCTATACCTAGCAACTGTTTTGATCACCGCCAAGATTGGAAGAAGCTATTTCCCTATATATAAGATAGTAATGACTCTGAAAGGGCCTAGATTTTCTCAATTGCATTGTGTTGTAATAGAGGAAGAGGAACAAAGTCTATTTCCATTTTCTTCGAATTCATTCATGTTCTCAAGAACTTACAGTTTATGAATTGTGTGTTGTGTGGGTGATGTGAGTGTGTTCTCTTTGTAGGAAGTCCTCGACATCGTATTCATTTATTGCAATCATAATGGAACCCTGATACTCTTTACTAATGATCATTAATTATTTAAATTTTTTTGCTTATGGTTCATGGTCTCTTTAATTTTCTCATATTAACTTCATTTTTATGAGTTAGTGTTTGTCCCCTTTCCTGCTTTATGGTTAAAAGAATACCCATAACTAATCAAGTCACATGAGGGAGTTGTACCTCTAAAATTTAGAGGAAAGTCACAAATACAATTGTGACATTTTTGGAGTTGTTAGTGGTATTAGCCCAGTGCACTATGGGCAATAGAGTTGATATTTGAGTTATAATTAAAAATCCAATGATCCATTTGCTAACATATTTTTGGTGACTCTATGAGGATTGAATTATAATTTTAACGAATTGTTGCTAGGCCATGCAACAAAATGGTACTCCCACATGAAAATATTTTTCCTATAGTTCAACCCAGTTTGGATTGAATGTAGGTAGAGCAAGAAGATGCCATCTCACAATTAAATATGCTTGCTTGGAGGTACATAAGGAGTGTTGCTGATTATATGCGAGCTAACTTTGTTTTGGAGAAGAAGAAGAGTAGCCCAATGACCATCAAGGCCTATGGTTGAGCATCCCCCTAGGTTGGTGTTTTCCTACTATGATAATCTACCTTGTCATCCCAATCAGTATCCTAATCAGCATTAGGACCCTCCTCTAGCTCAAACGCCACCTAAGAAATGACCTAGGGGTTTCACCTCCTCTTACTCCATTTTAGAGTTGGTGACTCTAAATAACTAATGGCTTCAAAACCTTGGGGTAATTATGTTGGACCATTAGCCCTATCTCAATGTAATGCCTTTTCAAGTGGATCAAGAAAACAATTTCCAAATTTTTTTAATAAGAACTCGCAATACCCTAAAGAAAATATCTTAGCCTTGACAGATGTAAGCGAAATCCTGGGAATTCAGGAGGAATATTTTTTGTAAGGCTTGTTGTTGACAGTCTAATTGAAAACACAACCAAATGGTTCAAGGGCTTGAAAAAGGGTGCATAACTAGTTGGAACATTTCAGAGAGGAAGTTTCTAGGATGATTTAAAGATGTCAATATTCTTGCTTTCCTTCAACATTTTTGTTCACTGTTTCAATCAAGAGCTTCAATGGATCCCAATACTTGATTAGCCTAGCAAGGTAATTCAGTTTAACATATTTACTTCAGCTTTAAATTTTGAAATTCAACTTATTCTCAAAAGGGATAAAGTTTTTGGGATTGAACAAGCCCAACATGAAGCTATAAGCATTGAAGATGATTTAATTTTCATGGGGTTGTGGAAAGGACATTGTGCTAGGGGGCATATTTCTATTCATGAATTGCCAGCTTACAATTTTTCAAATTCTCAGTACATTAATAATCAATCTCACCCTATTGTAGAGAACATGAATATGACGGTTTTGAGTCCTTCAAATTTCTAGAGTGATAGAAAAGAAAATGGAAAGAATATAAACCAAGTTTGGAATATTTAGGTGTATAGTTTAAATACCACTGGAATGGAAGAAGACCTTAGTTCATCAAGTGAAGATGAGGATTATTCGTGCCTCGAGTAAGACATGTTTTTGTATTGCAACCTATTTTTACTAGTCCCTCTAGGGTTGATATGGTTCCTTGTAACCCTTACAAAGAAAATCAGTTACGAGAGTCTTTGTGTATCCTGGAATTTGAATTTTTTACTTTTAAAAATTTAGATTGTGAAAATTTGAACATGACGAATGGAGAAAATGAGGATCCTTTTACCAAGGATGAAACAATGGTAAACTCTATGGGTATTAAACAATTCACTGGTTTACAATTTTATCCTAATGAGCAATTTTTGGTAAGAAATGAGAAAGAGAGAGTGAATTGGTGTGTGAATTATAATCCCCTATTTGTTTTTGATGAGCCATTTGAAGTGCAAAATAATCCACTATTTGAAGGATCAATATTTTGTCTTGAAGATGAAGTGGTGGGTGAGGTTGTTTGTAAGGATGTTGAATTGATGAAAGATGATAATATAGTAGAGTTGAAGGAACATAATGATAATGAAATGGTTATTCATGGGGTAGGAAATCATGGTGTTTCAGTTATACAAGAATATTTAAATCCTTTGCATGAACAAGAGTTTATTCAGATGTTTGAGCCGTGGGAAGATATTGGATGCAATAAGGATGACATAATGCAGGGTCATTTTCCTCAAAAAGAGAAAGTATATGATGATTAATGGTTGTTCAAGAATATGACAAATGGTGAAATTTTTTCAGCTACGTTGGTTTTCTATGGGTGGTCCAAATCCTTTTCGTTCTTCAGATATTGTATGGGAAGACGTGTTTTTTAGGTTTGGCTCATTCTTTTCCCAGCCAGTTAATGGTTTCATATGAATAGTCTTTCCTCTTTCTTTTTGGTAGGTTTCATCCAACCTTGTACATAGTCTCATTCTTGGTGTGTTGTTTTTGTTGTGCCTGGTTTTGGTTTAGGATTTTCCTTTCCTTCTCCTCTACTTCCTTGTTTCATTTTGGTTCCTTCCCTATCCTTGAATTTGTGCCCAATGGATACATCACTAATTTTAAGCATATTTTTGGGTTCCTTGCTACGTCCTTTTAGTCCTTGTCCCCAGGTAGGGCCACTGTTACTTTTATTTTGGTCATTGCCCTTAAAATCTTTGCCCCTACCCTAAATTTTGCTAAATCTAAGTCTTGGCAATTTTTAGCTAGGTTTTTCTAACCTTGGTGGGTGTCACTTAGGTTATCTTAACTCTTTCTTACACCACTTTCCCTTTAAAATTATTCATTATCTTGTGTGAGTAGTAGGTTGTTAAGTTTTCATAACTTTTTGAAGTACTAAAGGGAATTGTAAAGTCTTAAGTCTTAGAGTTCTAAGTGTTGGCAGTCCATACCTAAAGTTCTATAACTCTCTTAAAAGTTCACTAACAAGGGAAAGGTGAAGGATTTTTAAGCACTGGCGGCGTTTTTGATAAGTTCAAAAACCATTGGCAATTCCCACCAGGTTTTGTGAACCCCTTATTCTGTTGAAGCAAAGAGTACAATTCTTAAAATGGGAAAAGGCGGTAAAGGTGCAGGTTTCTCTAACTTCGATGGATTCTAGGAAAATTTTCAAAAATACCAAAATGAGCACTAATAATGCAAAAATAACTTTGTTAAAATACAAAGTGCTCATATGCAAGGAAATCAACACAAGTAATACCATTATAATATATGGATTGAAGCATATAAATACTTAGAAAGAAAGAACACCCAAATACTAAAAACTCTATATTATATTATATTGTATAGTCGGTGTTTACAAAATTTGATAATGCATATTACAAAATTGGGAATTCTAGATTATCATTTTTAGGTACACAAAACAAACATCAACATGCAAATTCCCTCCACCACCTCTTGGAGATGCTCGATTTGGGTTGGTGACAATAGATCCTCATGAGATTATAGAAATTGAGAAAATAGTCCCATGCCATTTCGCACTAACCCCACACAAAGAAGATTTACTGCTTCTTCAGTAGCCTCATGGTGGGTTGCAGTCACAATACAGATCCATCTCCCATGAGTCTAGGCGTGGGGAATTGACTAAGCCTTCCAATGGAAACATTCACTCTGTGTAGGTACTCTGACTGAATCAGATGTTTTTCTACCCTCATTCCCTAGTCACGTCGCCCAAAAGTATGAATCATATTGTAAATGAAATGATCCAAGAGTTCATGGTTATGCACATGAACCTGGTTCAAGAATATCGATCCCAAGATGTCGTGCAATACTTCTTCCTCTACTTCACTCTAAATGGTAAAGACCTCCCTCAATTGATCTAAAAATAGCTTGAAGAAAGGTCTACACTCAACTTCTTCAATAGCAATGAAGTCATTCATCGAAACACCATCGCTTTGCACACGCATCATTTTAGGCAATCATTTGAATTGGTTAAATATGGCTATTTCCAATGAATTTGTATAAATTAAGGGAGGCATATATGAGTTGGATCTCATTGGAACTTGGCAACTAAAAAGACTATAAGGTGGCGTAAGATTAATGTTGATGTGACGAGGATTAATTTAAATTTCCAAGTTGTCTCTCCATCTTGATAATTTGTGTGCATGATCATGCTTTAGCATGGATTAGTCATTTAATTTGGTAACTAAAAATTGCACCAATGGTAAATCCAACTGCCATGTGACAAGATTCTAAACAAGGAATGTTTCCAGGTGACTGTTAAAAATTGTATTAATGGGAAAGTGAATCATGATTACCCCCTGACCGTTAATGTGTTTTTATTCATTGGTTTCTAGGGTGGGAAATTGGTAGGAAAGAAACTGCCACTATACTTGGCAACCATTTTGATAATTGCCAAGATTGGAAGAAATTGTTTCCCTATATATGAGATAGTAATGACTTTGAAAGGGTTTGAATTTTCTCAACTGCATTGTGTCGTAACAGAGGAAGCTCAGACCAACCTCTATTTCCATTTTCTTTGAATTCATTCATGTTTGCAATAACCTATAGTCTATGAATTGTGAGTCTTGAATATGATGTTTATCGTACCAATTTGTTTTGTGTGGGTGATGTGAGTGTGTTATTTGTGTAGGAAATCCTCCTTGATATCGTAGTCATTTATTGCAATCACAATGGAACATTGATACTCTTTACTAATGATCATTAATCGTTTAAGTCTTTGTGCTTATGGTTCAAGGTCTCTTTAATTTTCTTGCATTAACCTCATTTTTATGAGTTAGTGTTTGCCCCTTTCCTGCTTTTTGGTTAAAAGCATACCCATAATTAATAAAATCACATGAGGGAGTTATACCTCTAAAATTTAGAGGAAAGTCACAAATACAATTGTGACATTTTTTCGGAGTTGATAGAGGTGTTAGCCTAGTGCACCATGGGCAATGGAGTTGATATTTGAATTATAATTAAAAATCCAACTCATTTGTTAATACTAACAAAATTGGAAACATATATTTGTTATTAGATTTAGAGGCATCTAAACATTTTATGTGTCTCAAGGGCTATTATGTAAAGTTTACTATTAATTCTAGTCATCAGGTTATAGTTTCACTTGGTGATGGTAGATCACATGTGGACCGTGGTTGAAGGGATAGGATATGTTAGGGTTACATCAAATGATTTTATTAAACTTTTTTAGTATACAAATTTTGATATGTTGCTAATATGAACAAGAAATTATTATCTATCAATTAATATACTAGGAACCCTAACATTTAAGTTTGATTTTATGGAAAGAATTTTATTGAATATAGTATGAAACAAGACAAGTTATTTCCCTAGGAATTGGGTGATTCTAGATTATTTGTGTGTTAATTGTTGAAGATAACATTAGTTTCCTTCAGAATGAAAAATATGAACACCTATATCTTCAATATTTTCCCAAACTTAGCTAATCTTATATAGTCCAAGGGTTGCCTCATTATATAAGAAAAACATGAATTGTGTGCTTAATGTTTGGCTAGAATATAGAAGAGGAAATAATTTCTCATATAATGCACATGGCATGCTAAGGGACCCTTGGATCTCATTCATGCATATCTCTATGAGCCTTCCTAGAAATTTCCCAATGCCCTCAACTTGAGGTATTTTCTACTATTGGTGGATGATTTCTCTAAAAAGATGTGGATTTACTTATTGAAAACGAAGTTAAATTGTTATGGAATGCATTCCTAAAGTTCTATGTGTTGGTAGAGACATTCATAGGGCTTCATATAAAGGCTCTATAGTTTATTAATGGGAGGGTGGATTCACCTCCACTCAATTCAAGGAATTTTATGAAAAAAGGTATCCAATGCTAGTTAACTTCACCTTACACTGCAGAGAAAAATGGAGTGGTTGAAAATTGAAATAAGACTATCATGGAGATATTACAATGCATTATGTATAGCAAGATCATGCCCTACTAGTACTAAGAAGAAGCTATGAACACAAAAATATTTCTCCTCATCAAGTGTCCTTGCAAATTTCTACCAAACATCACATTAGAGGAAGCTTGATTTGGTCACAAACCTAGGATATATTCTTTTCATTTTTGTGGTTCAACTATTTACACATTGGTTCTTGAATAAAAAATACATAAGCTAGATTAAAAAATTATTAGTTTTTTGCTTGATATACTAAATAGTCTAATGCACAGAAAGAACTAATGATATTTCTACTAAAAAAATCATTGTTAGTCACAATTTGTTCATGTAAAGGAAATTAAGCCATATTTTTCTTGTATTTAGTAATAAGTTAGCATAGTTCCCATATATAGTCTAAAGGTACTTTTAAAATTTAAATTTCCCAGTTCATTAGGTTAGATTGTGAATTAACCTTTAGCTACTTCCCCATTTGTATATCAATAGTGTAGAATTGATAGTGATTTTGATTTACCTAGAGTTCTAGATGACCCTTTCCTTCACAACATTTGCATAAAGCATATAAGAAAACAAAATACTACTATTCCACTTTGGAAGGAGTACATGAGGATGAAATTCCTCAGCCAGATGATAGACCTTAAAGAAGAAGACAATCAAATTTTGGTTTAGCTGCTAAGCATGGTCATTTTTCTCTCTATTTTGACCTTTTTAAGGTTATTAAACCATAAAATTTCTCTAACACCCAAGAAAACCTAGAATGTGAAGCTCTTATGAAAGTTTAATAATTATCCATTACGAAAAATTCATACTTGGCAGTTGGTAGAATTGCCTCTACGAAAAAATCCCATTGTTACAAATGGATCTTTATAAGGAAAGTTCAAATCTAATGTTTCCTTGGATAAGTAGAAGACACAAATTGTTGCTAAGAAAATTTGTGTTATACCCCACCTTTGAATTAAAAATTACTTTTTACTTTATGTCAAATGCAATGATGAATTATGTGATTATGAAACTTTAAAAGTTAAAATGCTATGATGAAATTTTATGCAATATGATGTTTTTTGCATTTAAATGAATTCTTGGTAAATATGCAATGATATGAATATGATGTTAAAGTTATGACTAACTACTTGGTTGTTTTTCTAAGTGAAATGTAGGTAAGATTTCATGCCCTCCAAAGGGAGAGGGAGAGTATCACACAAAAGAAGGGTATAGTCTAAGGACCTGTTAGTAATGTCATGTGAATTCCATTTGCATCTCGTAGGTCAGATTATTGGATACCTTCAAAATTGAGTGAGTCTTTGATCATTAGTTGCATCTTTTGGATAAGTCAACCTAGTTGTTTTACGTTCTTGTTATCTTCATATTTGTTTTGATTGAAAAATTATCATGATATGTTATAAGTATCTCATGTATGACATGTAAAGAAATGTATGTATGTATAAATGATGTTAAGAAGGATACATATATATGTATGTGTATGCTTGTATGGATACATACACATTTGATGATTATATTATATTGTTTGTGTGTATATTCATATGAGTATATATACATACCTACATTCTGAAACAGCAATAAGGTATGGATGTTTGTTGGAGTCGAGCCACTAAAGTGGGACGACTAAGTCAAAGATTTAATAATGTTTGGCTTGCCATAAATGATGGCAGGTTGAGGAAGTTGGCGAGCCTATTTAGAAGGTTGTTTCAAACTGTTTTGAAGCCACTTAAGTGGCAGTTATAAGAGTAATACAAATGCCTTAAAACCATATCCGAAACGTGGCTTTTGGAGGAAGTAATGGAGCCACTAAAGTGGCTGTTTAAGCATCTTTTAAAATGATTTTAAAAAGCCATAGGGAGCCTCATATGTAGCTGGTTGAAACTATTTTTAAATGCTCATTAAAAACCATAAGTAGGTCGTGGCAAATGAGGAGTTAGAGGAACCTTTTCTTAAAAGTTTTAAACACTACATTTTGCATGCCTTATATCATGAAAGGTGGCATCCAGGCTAAAAGCCAATTTAAGCACTTCTTAAAACTAGTTAAAAACCACCTCAGTGGCAGTTTTAACTGCATTATTAATGCTCATTTGTGTCTATAGTGAACCATGGAAAATGGGAAAGGTGGGGCGCCAAACTGGAATTTTTCTGTTATGTATTTAATTGCATTGTTAGAGGAATAAAAAGGAGCAACTTATATAAGCCAGTAGTTCTTTCTTTATTTGGTTGTTGTTGGGAAAGAATAGGCTTAGAGTCCTTAATATTTTTATCATCAAAGCATTTGAGTTTGAAGTCACCAGATTAGAGGTGAAAATAGTAGTGAATAGGTAGCACTTTCTCTTCCATGCAACTATTAGTGAACGTAGAAGAAGTCCAAAGCAATGCATTTTTAAAGCTAGGGAATTCAAGAGAGACTTTATTTGCAGCCAAGAGATAGAATAGCAACATGCTTTTCTTTTTTTTAAACTCATTATTTCCTTTAGTTAAAAGGAGCAAGAAATACTGTATGCTAAGAAACTAGCATATATATATTATTTATTAATAATATATATTATTTATCAATTTTTTACATAAAAGCACAATAGATGTCTCGAGAAGGATATCTCTTGGTGTTTTTATATATATTATTAATAAATAATATATATATATGTTAGTAGCATTCGTAACGCAACATTAAAGAAAAATTATTAGGGTTAGGGTTAGGGTTAACATAAAGAATAGGGTTATGATTAGGATTAGTGTTATATTTATGAATAGGGTTAGGGTTATTGTTAGAGATAAAATTAGGGTTAAGGCTACAATTATGGTTATGGTTAGGGTTAGGTTAAGGATTAATGTTAGGGTTAAGATAGATATAGAAATAAGATTAGGTTTAGGGTTAGGATTATAGTCAAGATTAAGGTTATGGTTAGGGTTTGGGTTAGGTTTAGGGTTAAGATTAGGTTTAAGATTAGGTTAGGGATAGAGTTCGGGTTAGGTTTGGGATTAATGTTATAGTTAGGGTTAAAGTTAGAGATAAAAATAAGGTTAGATTTAGGATTAGGATTACGATTAGGGTTAAAGTTATGCTTAGGGTTAGGTTTAAGGTTACGATTAGGTTTAGGGTTATGGTTAGAGATAGAATTCTAGGATTATGGTTAGGGTTGGAGTTAATGTTATGGTTATATTTAGAGTTAAGATTGTGGTTATGGTTATGGTTACAATTAGGTTTAGGGCTAGGATTATGATTAGAGATAGAATTAGGGTTATTGTTAGCATTAGGGTTAGAATTAGAGTTAGGGTTAGGTTTAGGGTTAGGGTTATAATTAGGGTTAGGGTTAAAGTTAGAATTAGGGTTAGGGTTATAATTAGGGTTAGGCCTAGGTTTAAGATTAATGATTGAATTAGGGGTAAGGTTAGGGTTAGGATTATGATAAGGGTTAAGATTAGGGTTAGGGTTATGATTGAGATTTGGGTTACTATTTTGACATAAAATTAGGATTAGGGTTACAATTATGGTTATGGTTATGGTTAGGTTTATGGTTAAGACTAGGGTTATAACTAGATATAAAAGGAATTAGGGTTAGGGTTAGGGTTAAGATTATAGTAAGGGTGAAGGTTAAGGTTAGGGTTAGGGCTAAGATTAGGGTTATGGTTAACATTAGGGTTAGGGTTAGGGTTAAGATTATAGTAAGGGTGTAGGTTAAGGTTAGGGTTAGGGCTAAGATTAGGGTTATGGTTAACATTAGGGTTAGGATTAGGATTAAGGTTATTATTAGAGTTAGAAATATAATTAGGGATAAGGTTAGGGTTAGGGTTATGGTTGCAGTTAGGGTTAGGTTTAAGATTAAGGCTATAGTTAGGGTTATGATTAGAATTATAATTAGAGATGAAATTAAGGTTAGGTTTAGGTTTAGGATTATGGTTAGGGTTAGGGTTAGTATTAGGGTTAGATTCAAGGTTATAGCTAGAGATATAATTAAGATTAGGGTCAAGGCTAGGGTTAGGGTTAGAGATAGATATAGAGTTAGGGTGAAGGGGTTGGAAATAGTGTTAGTTTTGGGGTTATAGTTAGGGTTAAAGTTATGGTTATGATTAGAGTCACAAGTAGTGTTGTTGGAAAAATGAAAAACATCTCATTTTGTTGTTTTGTGTTGTCATTGATGTCACCATGATATATGAGTTGCAACTGCAAGATCAAGTGTAAATTTGTTTCAGTATTCTGGTCCAGTATCTAAATCAGTATAAGGCTTATATTCTCTGATATTTCAGTCTGTAATTGTTTGTTGTTGATTATCAGTGCGAGAGATTTTTGGAAATGATTTATGAATGTTGTAAGCACATACATTCAAGATCTCATGAATTTAGATACTTGTATGGTGTATCGACATTATTTTGTTAATTGTAATTTTGCTATTAGGTCCATCTTTGGCCCACCAAATGGACAAACAATGTAATGGTGAATCAATTTTGTTTTTTGGATATGTGTGTGACCTATCTTAGGTCTATGTCGACATGATGTAGCATGTTGAGAATTTGAATTGTCTTTTGGGAAGATTTTGTGAAATCCTAAAGCCGACAGTTGTTATTTTTGATAAATAAGAAGTGCATCTAATTAGGCTGACCTAATTGATGCTTGTGACTAGATCAAGTATATATTGGATAGTTTTTGAAGACTTAAAAATAGAATATTGAATTGTGAATGTGAATGTGAAGAAGAGTGAATATGATGAAGTGTTTCAAATGAGTTTACTAAGCTTCATTGTGTTGGAAATATATGTCTCAATCAGCACAGGCTATAACCTCTATTGGAGCCAAGTCAGTGTGATATTTCTAATGTCTGGCTGACTAGCAACTTGAATCTTGTTGAATAGTTTAGGTCGCTGTGACCTTGCAAGAGTGTCGCCGAACACTTATACATGAGTCATCGGGATAACCTTTGGTGTCTCGATGAGAAGTCATGTCGATGTGGAGATCTCTGGCTGATAGGCCATTTCTATCTTACATCAGGAAGACTATGGGCGATAAGCAGTGTCAGGGAGAGTCTTAGAGGTTTGCTATGAGCTCTCATCGATAGGAATGTCTCACCAACCATTTTCTCTCGTGGTAACTCAAAGGGCTTCAGGAAGATGTCCCAATGAGATATGAATGTCTCGCCGATTGCATTCACTTGGTGTTCATCAAGGTAACATGAATGTTTCATTATGAAGTCTGGGTGATGTGTTAATGTCTCGTCGATGTTATAGTTTACTCTCAGTGTGACTCCTAGCGACTAGTGGTGCTCGATATGACTTGTGAGTGTTCAGAGTAATGTCTAAGTGATAGTGATGTGTCTTGCCGACCATCTAGAAACTTTGGAATAACATGAAGTATTCATTGTGAGGTCTCAACGATGGAAAGAAGTCTTGCCGACTAACTGGTATGACTTGAGGCTTTGATGTAACGTAAAGATCTCGAAGTAAAGTCTTAGCGAAAGACATTTGTCTTGTCAAATGGAAAACTCATGTCTATGTGACTTATGGAACTCGGTATGCTCTCTTGGAAAAAGCAATAAGTCTCGCCGACTCTTGGATGCTTCGATGTAACATAAGAAGGCTCGTTGGGATGTCTTGGCAAGAGCGATAGTCTTGCCGAAAGGAAAATTGAAGTCGATACAAGTTGTAAGCTTGGTGGAACCTCTTGCCAATGGAAATGACTCTTGGCGACATCGATGGTGAAGCCTTTGGGCATCGGGGAGACACTTCTTGTGTCTCACCGACATGCCGATACAATGTGAACTCTTTTGACTGAGTGATGACCATCTATGTGGCTAGTGTTGGACCAATCAGAGGAGTTGAATGGGAACTGCTAGTAGTTGGACTATTGCAGTCGTTACTAAGAGGAAGCTCAATAGACAGGGGTGACATGGTTATATCTGTGATTGCAGATTGTGATTGGTTGGTTGATTCGATAGATTGTTGGGTGATTGTATGATCAGTGGATGAATTCTATTATGTGAAGACTGTAACGTGAATGTTCTGTAACAAGGTTGTTCATGGTGAATGTTGTTGTAATATGACATTAGAAAGATAAGTCTAATATTTGTATGTAATCTCCATTACTGTAATACAAAGTGATTTCTCTTGGTGTGGTGGGTTTTTCTCCTATAAGGGTTTTCCCACGTATATCTGGTGTTCATCTGTGTTTGTCTAATTCTCTATTTCTGCTATTCATTTCAAAGTGCATCTTAATTGAACTATAATTGAAAAATTTAAAAGTGTCTTTGCATTCTTCCCTAAGTTTTTGACGTTAGGAGAGTTGTTTCCGCATCTAGCTTTCCTTACAAGTGGTATTAGAGCCTAGCTAGTTGTGTTATCCTTGTGGGTATGTTGGCTTTTTTGTGTCAATTCTGTTTAGTGGGATTGTTGTAGAGTTTGTTAATTCTAATTACAGATTGAGATGGCTAGCACGTCTGGGAAGTATGAAATAGAGAAATTCAATGGTAGCAATTTTGAGTTGTGGAAACACAAAATTGAGGATCTTCTAGTTGATCGTGACCTGTGGCTTGCAGTGTCTAGAACGATGCCTCAAGGCATGAAGCAAGAGGATTGGGACCTTGCAAATAGAAAGTCTAAGGGGTTGATAAGGCTCTATTTGCCAGACTTCGTTCTTCTGAATGTGCATGAGGAGAAGAATACATCTTCTTTGTGGAAGAGACTGGCGTCTATTTATCAAGGGAAGTCCTTGGTGAATAAACTGTTCCTAAGAAAGAAGTTGTACTCTTTGAGAATGCAGGAGGGAGGGTCTGTAGCTAATCATTTGAACACATTTAATATGTTGATTGCTTAGTTAACATTTCTTGGTGTAAAAATTGAAGAAGGGGATCGTTGTATGGTTCTATTGTGTTCTTTGCCAGACTCTTGGGATCATCTGGTGATGGCTATTGGGAGTACAACATCCAGTTTCAAGATGGAAGATGTTGTTGGTTCTTTGCTATTAGAAGAGATGAGAAGGAAATCTTCTGAGATGCCGAAGGAAACTCTTGTTGTCAGAGGAAGACCGAAAGAGAAAGGAAAGAAGGACAAGAAATCAAAATCAAAATCAGAGGGGAGATCAAAGTCTCCTGGCAAGAAGTCCAAGGTGAAATGATGGAACTGTTGGCAACTTGGTCATGTCCGAAAGGATTGTAAATAGGAGAAGAAGAAGAAGAAGTATTCTTCTAACAATGATTCTTCTCATAGTGATGCAGACGCCTTCATTGTAGCCTTGGCTACACAGGCATCAGATGATGTCTGGCTGATTGATTCTGGAGCATCTTTTCACATGACATCTCATAGAGACTAGTTGTAATACCCCCTCTGCACTTCGTCTTGACCATGAAGCCGTTAAAGGCATTGTGATAATTGAATACAAGATTTTTTTTATATATATATATATATTTAAAGCATTGATTAAATAATTGCTTTAATTATATCTGTATAAAAATATATATATATATATATAATGATTGTGGTGTATAATAATTTAAAAAAAAAAAAATTAATGATGGAAGTAACTAGAAGCGCTAAACAAAATGGTGTTTCATGCAGCGTTAAGGTTGGTGACCAGGGTTTATGAATGGTTACCAGTAACCAAAACACACATTTAAACTTTAGAAACAATACAATTTCGAGCAAGATAGGTTTTTATATTCAAACTTAACCATCAGCAGTGACTATCACCGTGGAGAGTCAGATGAACACAACAGATAAGAGAAGGTTAGTAGGTTCCACATATGCTACCTTAGAGTGTGCTGGTTTTGTTTAAGCCAGGTCAATTTTTCTTTCGGGTTGTATCATTGTCCGCAGTCAGCTTGAGAAAACTTTCTTATAAAGAGAGGAAATTGGCAAAATTTGCAATTGAGAAGCTAGCGAAGGAACAATAGTAAGGAGACTTCAAATAATAAGGTTATCTAATATCTAAAAAATATTTCATGGATTTAGATACTAATGTAATCAAATAATAATTTATACATTATGGTATTTATCTGATGTTATTCACTTCTATTAATGTTATTTTAGAATAAAATTGTGTTGCTAGTAATATTTATTATTCTCATAATTTTTGTAAGTAAGTTAATGTGATTATAAAATATATTAAAGAGGGATGCTAGTGGGGAGTTGGTTGCTCAAATCATGGGCGCTTCAATGGTACGCTTGAGGAGGTCAAGGAGCACATGTTCTTTGATAAGGAATATTTGCAAGAGTGGGGCGAAATAATATTACCGGATATGAGCCCTTCTAGAACACGGATGCCATTTTTGGCAAGCGAGTAAGTAGAGATGATGCCACAAATGTTGAAGTTGTTGGAATCCCAAGCGAGTCAATTATGTACCGTCACATGGTGGGCACGTTGGAGATGTGTGAGGAAAGGGCCGAAGAAGGAGAAGTGAAGAGGTGCATGGTGGAATTCATAGAGTCCTTTTTGGGACCTGACAAAGCCCTGCTTAGTGACCCGTCCGTTGTGGGATCCTGTTATAATATAACACGAGTTGCGCAGAATCTTGAGGATAGCGGGAGTATTGGTGGGAATTTTCATTAATGATTAGGTGACCGCTTTCATGGATAAGCGACATGTATTTGAAGGAAAACAGATATTGAATGCTCTTTAACAGATTTGTTCCAATGGAATGCATGGTAACTGATTGTTGTTGGGGGGCTTAACTAGTCGTAACACATCTTCTCTCTTGGTGTATCGGTATCCATATGGGGGGGTCTCAGGCATGGATTCGGAAAGGAGAATATTTTTTTTACTTCTACGAGAGTGTGAAAATTTTCCCCATTACCGCTGTTCCAATGAGAGGAATGGAAAGCTTGAATGCGGAAATAATAGGAAAATGAAAAGGTTCGATTCCCACCGGCCACTTTAGAAGGCCCAAGATCGATTTGGACGGCTGCAAGGAAATCTGGAAAATTAGAGGAGTTTAAGGACTGTTTAATACCGAGGCATTTTCAGTTAAAGAAAAATCTTGTTAAAGAGATGGGTTTTCCTGTTGATGGAAAGGTGGTAGAACGAGTAGAACTCATGAGATGGAAAACATGGCCATGGCGCTTAGATATATGGCCTTTTGCGATTCTATATGTAGCGTGGCTTGTTGTGATCCTTCCAAGCATAGATTTGGCCGATGCAGCTATCACACTTTGGGCTTTTGGAATTATTCATGTTCTCTCTTGGCTGTTTACTTATTGGTCAGTCTACTTCAGATGTTTTGTTCAGGCAAATCAGAAAAGTGCTGATAGGAGCATCTTCATCCTTGAAAACAAATGTTGAAGAGTTTTCCTTTAAATTTCGAAAGCAACAGTTCATTTTTTTAGAAGAAAAGTAGTGTTTTTGCAAATTGCCATATCCATCAAAAGAAACAATTGGGTTTTATATCAGAAATACTGGATACGGATCAGATGCAAAAGTCAATGCAGCCATAGAGAAATGGGGCCCGAATGTAGGAGTTAACACTAGTTACTGTTGAGATCCACAGACTGGAAGGAGGCGACATAACTTAGAGATCATTCAGACTCACTTCCCATAGAACGGGCTAATAGATAGCTTGGGTAATCCTTCTCTTCGTCTAAGGAAGTGGTTGCGTCCTACATATCTGTGTTGCACCATGAGGTAAGTCTCTGGAATTTAGTTCTGTGTATTTTATTATCACTGGAATCTTGTATGGGACCTTTTTAACTTTCCTTTCAATTATTGTTTAAATGCTGAAATTGGTATTTTTGTTGTTTTCTTTTATCTCTTTCTAGTGGTGGTTGGGCATAATCTCTTTTGCAATTCGTATTTTACTTTCTAATGCACCTATCTCTGCATAGTGTGCATCATATTGTGCCAGCTTATTATCAGATTGTTTCATTTACCCTCAACATTAATCTCCACAAAAAAAAAGAAAAAAAAGACAACATTGTCTCTCTTTTAAATGATCGAAATGGTTTACATCTCTTAGAACGAACTCTCTTGCAACAATTTAAAGATGAGTTTAGATGCAGCATGGCAAATAGAACGTACTCGCGGGGATCTTTTATTAGTTCTTAAGCAAATTAATTCTTGAAACTGGAAATACCCTGTTGCCATCAAACACCAAAGCCGTTGCCATTATCGCTCCACAAAATCTTCACACTTGCCCATACTCATATACGAGCTGATGTCATTTTCTAAAAGTTCTGCCAACTCACAATCTCCTTACTAATTGAATCTCACCACACTTGTCTGCATCTGCACAAGATGTTTTAGAGAAGAACATAAGATGAAACATTTTAGGATCCAACTAAAAGCTGTGCTGCTGGGAATACTCTGCCAATATACAAATCTTATCTACATGTTCCTATGATGAAATTCCCTGCTGTTATGCGTTAATGGTTATCTGGTCGATCTTGCCAGTAGTCATTTTCTTGTCTCAAAGATTAAGTCATGCATGTCTAAGTATGAACTATTTCTGACTGTGAAACTGAGGATGGCTCATTAAATCAGTTATAGTTTCTTTGAGCGTAACTTTTCCTGCTATTATATTGGACCTTTATTTTGTATACCTTTGTCTTTCTTATCAAGATAAGCAAAAGAGTATATTTACCGAATACTAGATGTAGAATACTATGACATGTAAATAATGGAAGCAATGTGAGCATGCTAAGCTCAAAATAGTTAAACTCTTTTAAGGAATCATTGAAACAAACTCTAGTTCTTATGAAAATAGATCTCTATGATGATTTGTTATATTCATATGTATTTATGTATAGGCATGGTATATTATATGGTGATTAAAACTAATTTAACAAGGAAAAGAGATTGTGAGTTCTTCCCATAGTTATAGTTTTTTGATGAGATAATGATTGTTTGATTATTCATTTATGTGGATTTATTAAGTTATGATTGGTGGACTTTATATTGTTGTCACGGTTGTTGATCTTGAGATGATTTTGGTTATTTGGTTGTATTATGAAATCTTTACTTATTCCATGTTGATGTTGTTGTGATCATTTGTTTTGTTGGTTGACATTGTTGTTGACTATTGTGGTGAATTTTGGGTTTTGCGAAGGTTATAAGTTACTGTTTATGGGAGGAATTTTGTTTGAGCCAAATGGCCCTTGGGAAGATTTTGGTTTTGTGAGTTGTTTATGTTGCTATTTGGCTAAGTGAGATTTTGTTGTGATGACTTCACTGGTTGATTTATAATTTGTGGATGGTCTCTAATCTTTGAGATCTTGATGTTGTTGCCACCCTGTTGGGTAACCCTTGTTTTATTGATTTATCAGTCTTCCAGAGAAAGGGAAAGAAGGGTGTTGCTTTATTATTGGCCTTCACTTTTGGTTCTTTGTGAACTATTGCTTGTATGATTTATTTGATGATTATGGGTTTAGCCTTGCACTTGAAAATAGTTTCGTTATGAAGATTTTGTGTAGGATGGAGTTTGCCTTGCTTAATGCAATTTATCATGAGGCTTTATATGTTATGCATGGGGGCTTACCCTGATAGTGTCTTTTGAGTTTTGATGTTCATAAGGGGAGTGGCTTTCAATGGGGGCCGAGATCCGGAAGAGGTCTTAGGGTAACTCATTGGAAGTTTATTAATCAAGTGAAAATGTTGATATTTAATTAGGGGTTTTGGATAGAATCACACATTAACAAGATATAAGTGAATTCCTCACTCATAGCTCAAGTGCTTGTATGGGCTTGAGATGAGTTGAGAAGGCCTAGAATGGAAAAATC
The DNA here is from genome assembly GCA_007258455.2 of Sequoia sempervirens. Lineage (NCBI taxonomy): Eukaryota > Viridiplantae > Streptophyta > Pinopsida > Cupressales > Cupressaceae > Sequoia > Sequoia sempervirens. The sequence goes on from VDFB02032112.1 coordinate 86,629, forward strand.
ATTGTCTTGTCCTTATGAAAGATAATCGATGCCACATTGGATTGCATGTGGGGCTGGGTTTCGTAAGAGGTCACCAGGGTAACCCAAGTTGGAGGCCGGGGCCTAGGAAGATTCGCCAGGGTAACCCATGCAACATTGTGATGACACTCTTCCTTAAACAACCAAGTATGCTTTGTTTCCTTCTATGATATTCTTGAGTCTCTGGAAGCACATGTTGGCATTTGTATGTTGATGCTTTATTGGTTATTCCTTATGTTAGGCACATCTTGTGTTGGTTATATCTTGTGCTGAGATTGCCTTATGTTATTGTGGATCTTGTTGTGAAGTCTTGTACCCTTGTTCTATATGATGGTTATTGTTGGGGATCCTTCTTGTCATCTCTTAGCACGGGGGGTGGGCCTTCGGGTCCACGTGGTTGGGTGGAACATGCTATGCACCCCATTGGGTTCACAATTATCGATCGAGAAGTGCGAAATTGTACCTTGCAGTGACTCTTGAGTTGATCCAGAGTTGAATCCAGTATTGCAGCTTTGTACTCCATTTCAAATGTAACATTCCATTTTATTGTATC